>JANLJB010031203.1:43835-67455 GCA_026212285.1 Bursera cuneata
AACCATGCCCTTGATTGAAGAGACGCTCGTGTGCCATTAGCAAAGATACACACAAATCCTAAGTAAATATAACATAAAAGTTATAAAGAAATGCAAAAAGTAAGTGCTTGTTTGTGCATGACATTTTCATCTTTATAGAAAAGATACAACATAATTCAAAGCTATAAGATTACCTTCTCATAGAAACCCCGAAATGTCCATGAAACAGTTGTACAAGTCCTGCAAAAAACAACAGAAAAGGAGGAAAACATATAATTAACAAATGGGCAGAGTGCTAAGCTAAAGACGGAATGCATGCCCAAGGACAGGGGGAGGAGGGTATTAGGTAACTAATTTTGAACCTAGAATATACCTATTTTATCAATCATCAAGCACAAATGTCTTGGAGATCATTTACCGATTTTATGAACCACCGAATTTAAAAAAAAAAAAAAAAAAGTTAATCTTGCAGGGACATAACAAGAACTATTTGTCAACTGATTATAATAGATTTTGCAAACACAGCCAAATAACAAGATTTAAAAGTAAAACCATATACTACTCCTTACTTTGGAGGCTTGAATGACTCTCCCACTTGCCGCCATAATTTACAAGAAGTCACCTATGCACATTCAGAAGCCAATAAATAATAAAACATTCAAATATTATATTTGAACCAAAAAAAAAAAATCAATTCTTATAATATACTAACATAGTTGTCAGGTCAAATCATGACATACTCAAGCGAAAATTCCAGAATCATCGCTAAACTATAAACTACCATTAACTGAAACTAACAATAGAATAAATGATAATGGCTAACAAAATAATTTTTAAAATTTATCAAGTTAAGGAAGGATTATAACTTTCCATGAAGTTTCCATTTATTAGTTAAAAAAGGAACCTTGTTTATTTCATTTTTTGAGGATTTACGAATCAAATGAGATATTTGTTCCCGTTTTCCCTCCCTATGAATCCAACCAAACTTTCCCTTGCCATAATGGTTAAGTTCCTATTATTATCAATGATACAAGTCGGGTCCTAGACGTAGAAATATAGTTGTAGAAATAAGGCACATATAAATCATCTTTCTCACTAAAAAAAAAAAAGAAGAGCCATCTTTAGCATAAATAATGAAACTTGTTAAATACATAAATAAATTGATGAAACTCTTCTAAACCAAAGCATCATTTATCTCAGTTCTCAACCTACAAGGAGGATACCTACAAAAGTCACGGGCCATTTCTTAATATCCATATCAGCTTTACGAAGTAAAACAAAACATCTGACTCATTGTCATAATTTTTACTTCTTATTATAACATTGACCAATTATACTATAAATTCATCAACCTTGAGCTCGACCGATACACTTTGATGCACACAACTCTATGATTGGGAAAAAAAAGAAAAATTCTAGAAAAAGAAGACAAGTATTGCATCTAATTCGAGAAAACTGCTATTTCAACTTATTTATTTATTATTTTTATAGGACGGATGAAACTGATTTTATTAACAATAAGAAGAGTTACAAAGTTGGTGAGCCAGCAGTTGACTCAGAGAAGCCCACCAAGAGCACTAAGCACTCAAAGAAAACAAAACAGTTAAACTAACACAGCCTTTCACTGTTTATGAATAAAGAAAAAAATTGGAACTGCTATTTCAATTTAAACATAGCCTTACGTACTCCTATGAATCAAACTAACATGTATAAATCTAAAGGCTAATCTCTTAAACAGTAGGGCGCTACTAATTTGCAGAATTACATAAATACGGGTTTGAATATGGCCCAAATCATAAAAGACCCTAATTAAACATCATAAAATAGTAATAAATTATAAAATGCAAGTGAAAATTGTAAAAGTTTATCTGATTACGGGCTAAACAGGGGCATACCTTGTCATAGCCACCCAATCTTGTCACAGCTCTCCACAACCTATATTCCCATAAGATAATTGCATAAACTCACAAGTAAATACTATTTGACAAGATAAAGAATAAAAAAAAATTGGTCATAACAAGCA
The DNA here is from genome assembly GCA_026212285.1 of Bursera cuneata. Taxonomy (NCBI): domain Eukaryota; kingdom Viridiplantae; phylum Streptophyta; class Magnoliopsida; order Sapindales; family Burseraceae; genus Bursera; species Bursera cuneata. The sequence goes on from JANLJB010031203.1 coordinate 45,838, forward strand.
AGTGACTTACTTAAGACAATTCAAACCCTCTCCATAGAACTTAGGAGGCTTAAATTCCAGGCTCCTCTCCCTAAAAAATGTTTCAAGTTCCTTCATGAAGGCAGATTGATCCTCTTCTGTTCCTGATTCACTACCCTCATAATTTTGGTCGAAAAGAAAGGAAAGCCTTGAGTTGGTCTCATTTTCCATTGCGGAGGGTGTAGAGGAAGGCAACTCAGTAATTTTGTTATCCTCATTTTTGAGGTCAGTAGCATCTACATTCTGGGGTTTTACGTCAGAAGAAGTAGCACGAGGCTTAGGAGTAGGAGTAGCAGGTTGTTGAGATATAGCTGCAGGTGGTAGGGAAGAAGGTTGAGCCAGGGGATTTGAATTATCAGGAAGTTCATCCGGTTTAGTATTGAGGTCAGCAGGTAGTTGGGAAAAGGCAGAAGGTGGAGATTGCACTTTAGTATCAAGAAGTTGATGTGCTATAGGGTTGTGGTCAGCAGGTGGTTGGGAACCGGTAGGTTGAGATTGGATTTTAGCATCAGGAGGTTGATTGGGTTGAGCGTTGGGGTCAGCAGGTGGTTGAATATCTAAAGAAGAGAAGGAGGTTGGTAAATGGTGTAGCGTAGGGGGGTGGGAGTGGGATTCCAAGGAGTTAATATCACGAGCAGGCGTAGTCTGAGGTAGAGGATTACCATTAAAATTCTCAGCATCAAGTTGTGGATGAATTGGAAGGTGTTCTTCATTATTAGGAGAAACAGGCGCATTTTTTCCAGGTTCTTCGTTTTCCTTATCCCTATCCGTAGTATTACTACTCATCTTAGGCTCTAATGTCTAGAGACAAAGCAAAGGAATAGCAAAAGTTAACGACAACAACTACTACTACTACAGTACAAAGGATGAGAAGCAGAATTTGCAGGACTTACGGGAACGAGAGCTGATCGACGGAATGAGTCCTCCTTTTTGTTGATGATCTGATTTTGATGAACTTAAACCCTAACCTATCTGTTCTGCTGAATGAATTAATTTGATTCTCGAATCTGGGTGACGGACAGCCAGGAGGACAGTTTCCGTAACATAACGCACGTGACGCTTTGTTTGTATTAGACAATTTAGTACCCTTACGAAACGACGTCGGCCTCCCTTCCTTTCTTCTTTTTGTATTTCACAAGACTCGGCCCACTCATATCATAATCCTTTGAGCCCGTTTACAGACGGGATAAATACATAGATACCTCCAAGATATGCCTAAAGTATAACTCACCTTTGTCTTTTAGAAAGTAACATAGAAATGTCAGTATGATCGCTGCACTACATTATTACAAATTTTCATCTTCTTTTTAATAATTTTGGCAACTCTACATGGGATTTTGAAGGTAGAAGGTCGACAATGCTGATAAAACTGATTGCACTTCTTTTGAAAGAGAAACTTTCTTCCAGCCGCCTAGTCTTCTTCAATTGTTTTTCTACCATCAGCTCCCAAAAGCTAAAAATCTTGGGTTATCTCCCAAAGGAAACACGCCATAACTAAGTCATCAAGTCTTCCTTTCATGCTAATGCTGTCACAGTTAATGTAGCTTACAGAAGAACATGATACCATAAACAAATAATGAACAAAAAAGAAGAGGGAGTGGTGACTTCATTATTTTGGTCATGGCATATTCAATAATCCAATAATTCACCTGTTTACTTATTCCAAAAGAATTGCTTCGTTTTGTCTTCTTTCGCATAATGCTTCCCTGCGTCACGCACGAATGGAAAGTCTTTTAGTACATACTACAGCTTCGACAACCGGAAGCTTGGGATGTATGTTATTAACACTTCATTTGATTAATTAATTTCTTGCATTTCATTCTCAAGGTGGGAATAATTTATATACGGACTTATGTGTACACGATCATTAATGTATTTGCAAATAAGACTTGCAAAGTTATTGGTATTAATGTCCTAGCTCTGACACCCATCCAAATCAAGTTGAACTGTCTTACACTAGATCTGAGGTAGGAATTAACATCTTTTTCCTGATCCCTGCATTTAAAAAAAAAAAAAAAATCGTAGCTTGTTACGTATATACAGAATCAAGTATAATAGTTTTCTTTCATTGACGCAATGGGTTGATTATGGTAAACTTTTCCAACAGGTTCAATTTCTGGATAATGTTATTCACTGCATTAAGTTATTCACTGCATTAAGTTGGTTACAGCGAAGATAAACCTGAAGACGGTGTTTGCGCCTTCTACAATTGCAGCAGTAACGTATGCAGTTTGCTAAAAATGCTTATTGAAAATCTGCAATATGAAGTCAAAGGACTAAGAAATAGGAATTCTACTTCTACCTACTCATAATTCAAGTTCAAATGACATAAAAAATCATAATATGGACCACTAATGTATTGTTGGTTACCTTACCTATGGCTATTGCACAAACGTGGCATTTAATAACTTCTTGTAATCTTGTTCTGTTCTTTTAGAAGATTGTTGGATTTGTGAGTGGGCAGTCTCTCCATTCTAAAAAGCAATTATAGGTGATAGTGCTCCTCTTAGCGTGATTGATAGTTCTGCATCTTTGCTGGGGTAAGGACATCGATTTGGCTTTGATCCTAGTGTGTTCTGATCACTAGTTAACTCTTAAAATGATATCTGACCAGCAGGAAGGCAGCTATCCCATCTATGACTCTTATAATTGGGACAAATCTTCTTAAAGGTGTTTTCCTTTGGCCTAATTTGGTGCCTATCTCAAATTGTTAAGTTTCAATAGTAAAGCAATCTTGTTTGTTCTCTTTCAGGTTTACAAAGATCAGGAGTTGATGCTTCAGTGATAATAGGGATCATAGCAGTGTGGTACATATTCTTGCCACTCTTGGGCATTGGTGTTTTTAAAGCTGCAAGACTTTTGGAATCGTTGGATCAGATCCATTGCATCAATTTATACTTTTGCTCATATCTGCACTCCCATCTGCCCAGAATATAGGTATTTCTATTTATACTCACTAAACTAATGGATTGGGATTTGAGTTGACAATGCAAAAGGTGAAGTAGTTATATGAATGAATTATTTAGAAATTATTTAACTTGGCAGGCATGGTGACCCAGTTGTTTGAGACTAGTGTGAGTGAATATTCTTTCATTCTGCTATGGACTTATGCTGCAGCTTCAGTCTCTCTTACGCTTTGAACAACCCTTTACGTGTGCCTTTCGGCTTAAACAATTGTTGGGGAGACGAGTGTGATTAAACTGGATGTTGGCATAACTTTTTTGGCAAGAGGAAGTGATGATGGTTATGACTGTAATGTAAAATGCACAAGTCACAAAACAACCATTCATTCTTCAAAAGAAAAAGAAAAAAGTTGTTGGTTGTGTACATGAACATGACATCACTTCACTTCTAACAAATTAATATTTGTAGAATATCAGCAAATTCTTACTTCTTACGTGATTAATTGGCTGTCTATTTTAGTTGAAAAAGAATCCGAGTTTATCTAGCAATTGCAGTTAAATCTGCAAATTAAATCAAAATCAGTCTTGAGTTTTCACATGCATTCTCTTACCTGCCTTGGTTTCCGTTTCTTCTCATTGGAACAACCAAGTTAACCGGTTGATTGCTTTTCTCTTACCTAGTTTTCGTGGATTTCCAATTCAATGTCTTCACCTGATTATTTAACAATTAATACACATTGTGAGAAGTGAGATATTCAAAACGGTGAAAAGCAGTAATTGAAAGGAAATGGTGTGTAGGGTATGGGGCGTTTGTATAGAGGACAGTAAAGGGAAGGAAACAGGAAGGTAAGTGGAAGTTGCATTAGTCATTACTTGGGAGTATTTTATGTTCTTTGGATGTCCCTGCAACACCCACAATTTTTAGTGGAGACAAAATTGGTAGTTGTACTGTTGTAGGAGTTATGGCATAACTGTGGGTCCTTAACTGATGCTGCAACATGACGCTCCGCTTCTCCGTCCGCTACTCTACGACCACCCGAATTTCTTAGTTTGTCTTATTGTTAGCTCACAATCACATCCTGTTTTGCTCTAATTTGGTATCCAAAGAGATACGGATAATAAGCGTACAAAAACAACAGTAATTGAAAGGAAATGGTGTGTAGGGTATGGGGCGTTTGTATAGAGGACAGTAAAGGGAAGGAGACAGGAAGGTAAGTGGAAGGTGCATTAGTCATTACTTGAGAGTATTTTATGTTCTTTGGATGTCCCTGCAACACCCACAATTTTTAGTAGAGACAAAATTGGTAGTTGTACTGTTGTAGTAGTTATGGCGTAACTGAGGGTCCTTAACTGATGCTTCAACATGACGCTCCGCTCCTCCGTCCGCTACTCTACGACCACCCGAATTTCTTAGTTTGTCTTATCGTTAGCTTACAATCACATCCTGTTTTGCTCTAATTTGGCATCCAAAGAGACACGGATAATAAGCATACAAAAAAACAAAAAATAACTTAAAGATATTGCTTAGACCAAGAAATACTCTTCCAAGTGAGTGTGTGTTTTTGGGAATGTATAATGCTGGACTTAAGAAGAGCATTTTGATAACTTCACACAAGAGACGCAGTTAACAGAAAGTAGTTTGTTCTGTCATTCATTTTGCAACTGTTTTACTAACTTAAGATATTGCTTCACAAGAACAAAGATTTAAATGTTAATTTTCACCTTTCTGCAGGCGCTGTGTAGACGTGAGATATTGGATGGTTTGACACAATGGGCCTTGCAGATCTATTTTCGGTTGCCTCTGTCCCAGTTTTGAAAACACTACTTTTGACTGCACTAGGCTCTTTTCTTGCACTTGATCAAATAGATATTTTGGGAGAAAATGCAAGGAAGCAATTGAATGGTGTAAGCTATTTGCTTAGAGCCTCCGAACAGGTTCTATGAATAATAAACCAAGCGACTAACATTAATATATAATTCGTTTTTAATCATCAGGTAGTCTTTTTTGTGTTCAATCCAGCACTGGTGAGTAGCAACCTGGCTAAAACAATTACCTTTGGAAGTGTTGTTTTGTTGTGAGTTCTCTTCCATAATTATATCATCTTTTTGGCATAGCCTCATCTCACATTTGACTGAAAATTTATCCTTTTCATTTGATTAAGTGTACAATTTTAAATTACATGTGTAGGTGGTTCATGCCTTTCAATATCCTTGCTACATATATTATTGGCTCAATTCTAGGATGGATACTTATTAAAACTACAAGAGCTCCCCAACATCTAAAAGGGCTCATACTGGGTTGCTGTGCTGCAGGTATATCCCTGTACACCTCTTATATATGTACTTATTTTACGTGGTGCTTAGCATAGAAATGCGGATCGAGCTAAATAAACAATGTAGTGCCCTTCCATTGGCCTTCCAAATGTTAAGAACAAAATTCCATAGCCTGTATGTTGCTGAGTGTATCACCAGCTGATGATAGAGTTCTTAAGAATCTGCCTTTTATTTTTATTTTTATTTGATATTTTTTTGTTTTCTTTCTAATTTTTTGTAAAGAGAAATGAAGGTGTTAGTGCATGGATTTTGTTTACCCAAAATGTTTTTATCGTATAACACCATAAAGCAAGGTTATAGGTGTCCCCCAGGAGGAGAAGCATGATAAAGCCTCAGTAGAAGATCATATAATTCATCATAGTTTTGAGAGAAGAGATTCATGCAAGCAGTTGAAATATTATAATATTCAGCTGAGAGATGTTAATACATATTCTCCTGCTGAGCTTATTCTCAATGTAAATGAACATTTATCTGCTTTGCAGCAATGTGATGCGGCCAGGATAGACTAGGTTTGTTGCCAAGATAGAAATTGTGATTTTGGTTTCATGCATCTATAATTTTCAAGTACAACTAAGGAGCTTATGCTTCGAAGCTGATGCAAACAGGAAATTTGGGAAATTTGCCTTTAATCATCATACCAGCAGTCTGTAAAGAGAAAGGCAGTCCATTTGGAGCTCCTGATATCTGCCATGAATATGGAATGGCTTACGTTTCACTATCTATGGCGGTATGGCTATTTATCAGCTTATTTATTATTAATGGAATTTGACATTTGACGATTAAACGTGTAAGCGCAAACATATAACTGTGGAGAAACTAGTTTAATTCTAGGATTACAGAATATGATCCTACTAATCATTATAAAATCTTAGCTAATAGTAATAATCATTAATAAGCCTTATGATCAACATTTTCTTCTTCTTCTCATATTTCAGACGGGAGCCGTTTACTTGTGGTCTTATGTTTACAACATTATACGCATTTCCTCAAGTAAGGCCAACAATGAAGCCAACAGAGATGAATTCCCAAGCGAGATGGAGTCTACTGGAGGAACACCAAAATTACTGCAAGGGGACTACACAGAAGCTCCTCTTGTTTGCACCAAGAGAGAGGGAATTGGGAAGGTTGTTCTCTTCCTGACCTCTAATAGAAATATGACTAAAATGATGCTGGTGAATTTGCTTCGTTATTCTCCCTCATGTTCTCTGTGTATATATATAATCATAGTCATTAAGGTTTACAGAATTTCTAAGACTGATTACTTTTTTCATATACCTCTTTCTACATCTTAACACACCCAAGGCAAGTATGACTTGTGTGATTGCCTGTGCATAAACTTGATTGTTTTACTTGTACATCCTAATAATAGTAACCCAAGTCTTCATTTGTACTGTTTTTAATTTGTTCTCCATTTGAGATTAAAAGATTATTCTAAAGATTTATGGCTTTAGTTAAATGATTTTTTCAAGCACCCCATGAATCAAGCGGTTTCTTTCCAATTAGCCACAAGGATTGCAACTATGATGCTTTATTTTTCTTTGAATTAGTGTCCACTGGGTTATGATAATGACCTCGACCATTGTCCTTTTAAGTTCTTTCGTTGTCCTTACGGCCTCAGTTTAAACCGTATTTGCTACTTGATGTGCAAGTCCCCGTCCTATTTCATTTGAAAGCGAAGAGAAAAGCTGCTGGTTCGACACTTTTCTTTCCCTAAACAGTGTTTCACATCAGTAGTGTAAGTGTTATAACTATTATTATTGTTAAAACTTAGAGACATATTTAGAATTTTAACTTTATATCAAACTGCATAATTGAAATGAATACATTTCGGAAAAAGACAACTTACTGAAATTTTTTTGAAGAACATTTTGCTTGGATTTTATTCAAGTTTATAGGTTCTTCATTTCCCTTGGAACTGTGAATCTTGTTATCACGATTTCATCACCATAAGAGTTTTATGACAGGTACCAATCTTAGGTAAGACTAAGCAATGTTTATGGATGATTTCAAGGCAACTCAATCTGAAGGCAATATTTGCACCTTCAACTACTGGAGCGGTATCCTCTTGGTGCTCTCTATCCCATTATAACCATTTACTTTAATTTTAATAACTTGCGCTTTAACATTCGTGTGAGCCACATTAAACAGCTAGGATGTGGAGAATTATCTATTAGAAGATTTCCATCTATTTTATGATTACAGAGATGTCCGCGTACATAGGAATGTTAAATACATTATTTGTTGGTGCTAGGACATTTTGCTTAGTGTGCCAAACTATCCAACTAAGGGATCTTAGAATTGACATTCTTGTGTTTTCTTGCACAGATTGTTGGATTCATCATTGGAGTAGTCCCCCAAATTCGAAATCTAATGATTGGTAGTAGTGCTCCTCTTCGCGTGGTTGAAGACTCTGCTTCTTTGCTGGGGTATTGTGTACTTTCAGCCATGGAATTATAAGTATCATAACTCCAAAAGTCAATTTCAAGATGAAAATAAATCAGATGAGAATTCTGCATTGGTTCTTTGTTATCATACTACTTCTATGAGTAGCTTTTTTATTTATTTTTTATTTTTTAAAGTGCATCAATGTATTAAAAGTGTCAACAAGGACACAAAACTGAATCATTAAAAACGCGCTCAACGTTATTATCTCAAACGGCTGTATGATAGTGTTGTGTTGAGGCTTTTCTGATTGATAACTGTTGATGTCCAAAAGGATGATAGCAAATTTGGTGGCAAGCTCACCTGTTTCTCTAAAAGCGAACTTAAGTGAAAGAGTCCTAAAATTTAGCTATCATATTGATTTCCTAATTTTAGAGCATTGAACCATATTCTTGTTCTTTCTTTATCCATCAATGTTTCTATACTTTCTCACATCCCTTGCACTTTCTTAACACTTTACAGTAATGGAGCCATTCCAATTGTCAGCCTTATAGTAGGAGGAAATCTTCTTAGAGGTAATTCAAAGTTTGGTTGGAGTTTAAGTGTTTAGCAGTTGCATTCATCGGATTATCCTTGTTTTGGTTTTTTCTCTCTCACACTAGTGGATGTGGATGCGGTTCAGGCTTGAAAGGGTCAGGTATTCAGCTCTCTGTTATCGTAGGGATCATAGCAGTTCGTTACGTATTCCTGCCTTTGGTGGGCATTGTCATTGTTAAATGTGCAGTCCAAGTTGGGTTGGTGCACCCAGATCCCTTATATCAATTTGTTCTTCTACTACAATATGCACTACCACCAGCAATGAACATAGGTATGATCAACTTATAGCTCTGCCACTCCAGAGAAGTGGATTAACTGATATAAATTTAGATTTCAATTTCTTTCATTTGCTTCAGCAAGTGCATCTTGCATGTATCTTGTTACTAAATATGCTATATGATAATGCAGAGAAATTGGAAGATATGATATCTCCTCTTATGAAATATTGATGTTCACAGGCACAATTACACAATTGTTTGGAGCTGGAGAGAGTGAATGCTCGGTTGTAATGTTGTGGACATATGCCCTGGCATCGGTTTCACTCACTCTATGGTCAACCATCTTCATGTGGTTAGTGGCTTGATTGGTGTCTCCAGCAGCCGCTTAAATGTGGAGAAAACGATCTTCAAACTTTTCTTCCAATTTGGAATAATAATGCTTTATGCAGTCTCTGATCTGTTTTATAGAAGTGAGTTTCCATCTTAGAGGCGAATAAATATTAAAGGATGCGTCTAAACCCTTCTGGATTGGGGTGTGATATGCAGTAGCATCCTGAACCAGAAACAGGCATCTACATAACATTGAAATTTTTAGGTCTTACTTTTTTAATAAATTTTCTAATGATGCGGTTGTGTTTTCACTTTCAATCTGCATATGCGTTTTGGCATTGATGTGAACAGGTAACTTGGGGAATATGCTTCTCATTATAATTCCAGCAGTCTGTAAAGAACGAGGGAGCCCTTTTGGCGATGGTGATGCCTGTTATAACCGGGGCTTGGCGTATTCTACGCTTTCTATGGCAGTAAGAACCTCGTGTAACTCTACAAATCAAACATGACTTACTATGCCTACTGCTTGAATGGATGGTTGAGTCTGACTTACTAATTCACGACCTGTTTCAATAGTTTCGGTTTTTTTTTTTTCTTTTCATGTTATGATTTCCAGATTGGATCTATCTACTTGTGGTCGTATGTCTATAACATTGTGAGGATATATTCAAGTAAGAATTCTGAAGGAGCCAAAGTGGATGATTCAACAGAGAGCACAAAGACTGTTGGTGAAACAGCTGAAAATATCTCCAATTCTTGCAGGGGCATATTGCTTCCTTTAAATGTATGCTTACCAAAGGAAGATCATTTGGATCATTCTGAACCTGATTGCAATATATCTGAGGGCAACCCAAAGGTTGGCTAAGTTTTAATGTTATTTGGTACATATTGGGTACTTTTTCATTTTATTCTGATTATACATGATCATAACTGCTGATAGTTTTCATAACACTGGTCTCAATGGTGTCATAACATAAATCTATGGTTCTAAGAATTTTATTATCAAGTTTCCTCCTAGAATGGTATCATTTTCTGAATTATGAATTAAAAAAGAGAACCATTGTTGAAAATGACGAGTAGTTATTAACTTTATTTATCTTTCTATCAAGCCAGCATGATTTCACCTCCCCTTGGTCTCTTTTCTAACAAGAATCAGTTCCTCGAAGTTGTACAAGGACATTCAAAAGAAAAAGTTCTATGTCTTCTTTTATATTTGGTTGTAATGGTTTATTATCAGATATTTTCAACATGTTTAATGGATTTTTTTCTTTAAAGAATGATGCTTTGAGAGCCACTGTCATCTTATCTTTACCAGATTTTCCTTGCAGGTGTCACTTTTAGGAAAGATTAAGCGGTGTTTCCTAACATTTGCAAAGAAGATAAACCTGAGAAGGCTCTTCGCACCTTCAACAATTGGAGCGGTATGCCTATAGATATAAAAATGTTATATAATTGTCACCTCTTTGCATGATTTCTTTCTATTATGAATGTGAATTATATTCAATCTGCAGGGCGGTAGAAATTTTTGCTTTAGAATGTAATTATGGCAGAAAAAGGGATTTAGCGTGGATGTTATGCCATTATTTAGGATTTTAAAGATAATTATATATGAAATATGGACATACTGCATAAGCTATGCAAGGGATTGTAATATCATTTCATTTTCATGATATGTTCCAATGCTCATTTGGTGATTGTTGTCATCAAAATTCATTCAGATATAAATATATATTTTTGCCTCAGTTGCAGTGCCTTAAAGTGTTCAGTAATTGACTTGGTGAATTGACAGGCAGTGATCTTCTTTATCCCCTCTTTATAGAAACCCGGGGTTAGAGAGAGGTGCCATAGTTAGTAGATTCCAACCTGGTTTTTTTTTGGAATAATCTTTTAATTTAGATGCACTTGTATGATATCATAAAGGATCATTATGACAAAGGTCCAATCCATGTATTGTCATTGGCTGACAGTTGATAATTGAAGAATGGTTTTAACCGTCTGAACGAAGAACTTGTTGTCCTGTTGCATAGATTGCTGGGTTTATGGTTGGAATCGTCCCAGTGTTTCGGAAGCTGCTCATTGGTGAGAGTGCTCCTCTTCATGTGGTTGAAGACTCTGCATCCTTGCTGGGGTAAGTATAGTTCCTTATTGCTATGTGGTTGCTAATGCAAAGATAATGGTGATCGATTTAGAAATAACCTCTAAACTATTGAACTTAGTTAAATCTGCATTTGGGAAAAGAGTAAATTTGTTGAACATATGATAGTTTTCTACACCTATTCTTATTATTGTAACATCTAGAAAAGGACAGAGGAAATGGCTTCTCGGAGACACTTGAGTTATTCAATGCTGCTTGAGGTTAATAGAAGTTACAGAACTCACTAAATGGTCTTCCTTAAGATGATTACAAGATTTATTTTAATTAAATAATTTATTTATGAACATTTTTTTCCTTTTTATAAGAAACAAAAAGATTGCATTGTAATGATTTAAAAGAGAAAATGCAAATGCACTTGTTGATAACATACATACCTGTATATATATAATTCCTTCTACGGAATTCTTGTTTCTTTTATTTGGTCCACAGGGAGGCGGCAATTCCAACTGTCACCTTAATTGTTGGGGCAAATCTTTTAAGAGGTAACTAGTGATCTTAATTTGATATTCTTTTTTGGTTTAGTTTAATCTCGTTAAATAAATTGGTACACATTCTAATGATGATGTTCTTCAGGTCTGAAAGAGTCAAGGATGCATCCATCATTAATCATTGGGATCATAGTGATTCGATATATTGCTTTGCCAATTTTGGGGCTACTCATCATTAAAGTAGCAAACCATTTTGGCTTGGTGAACTCATATCCATTATATCAGTTTGTCCTCCTACTTCAATTTGCACTTCCCCCAGCAATAAATATAGGTACAGTGACTAAATCAATGTTCAAACTTACTGATTAGGTTTTCCACGGTAAATTACTTGGAACTTTATATGTAAAGTATTCAAGTGCAGCTGCAGGTATGGTTGGCAATTTCATAATTTTACGATGAACTTTTGTTGCTGAAATTTAGGTACAATTACGCAAATGTTTGGTGCTGGTGAGAGTGAATGTTCAGTGGTAATGCTATGGACGTATTCGTTGGCCTCAGTTTCACTTACATTTTGGACAACATTCTTCATGTGGTTTGTGAAATAACAGTCTTTCTTCTGCTGCTTTTTTCACAAGATGAATCAGATTAGTGCATCAGAGCCTAATTTGTAATGACAAAATGAAATGTAAGATAAAATTTTAACATGGAGTAAATTGAATAAGTGTAGAATATCAGATCACCAGATGTAGTAGTGTGGCTCAAACCTGCGCATATTTGTTTTTCACTTGTAGTATTACCTTGTGCATGTTAATTTCTGTGTCTTTGGTAGTTTTTAAGGATCTGAATTTGCTCTGCGGCATTACCTAAAAGTAAAACCTCAAGGAACATTTTTGGCTAAAACTGTATGATTATCTCAGAGGAGTGGACTACAACCAAGGGTATTTACTAGCTAAATTCGTTTATACATCGCAAATGTGATAGATGCTTCGCATTTTCGGTGAGCTGGAGTTGGAACTTCCATATCATGAATACGATATGCTTCAATGCTCTGCATATGTATACATGAAATGCAAAGGGTTAGGTTCCAGTGGGGATGTCAAAACTGCCGATGGATTGGATTGAGCGCAATCCAATCCAATCCAATCCAAAAAATATAATTTGTTTTTGGATTAGATTGGATTGGGTTTGCGCAAATTGTGGATTACCAATAATCTATATTTATTTGTTTATAATTTACTATTCAATTAATAATTATTTAAAAAATTTAGAATAATTAAAAATTATTTATTAATTTTGAATATCAATTTTGGATTGAGTCAAATATCAAAATTATGTATCTAAAATAGTATAAATCAAAAAACACTTTTAAACAATAAAATTTGGACTTTAATTATACGTAACAAAGTAAATTAATTTAGATGCAGATTGCGAATTAGTTGCGGGCAATCGACAATCGGATCAGATCCGTATGTCAATCTGCAGATTCAATCAGCAATCTTATCTGCAAATTGTGAATTAGATTCAACTTAATTCATATCCATCGGATCCCATTGATACCCGGTCCACAGATTTTTTAACAACCCCATGTAAGGGCCATTAACAAGTGGGTTCTCAATTTCATTTCAATATTCCAACATAACATTTTCTAGTTCACATCCTTGATGGACCGATATTCAATTCCTAAACAGAGAATTTGTTCAGTGAATGAAGTGAAAATTGACATAGAAGAAGAATGTTTGAAAGTCTGGAGACTATAACTTCACTGATACTGATGGTAGGTACCCAGTATTCTGTATAAATGAATATAAGTGGTAAGTAGCGGCAATTGTCAATTGTTTGGTGCATATGACATGAGGGATGTTGGGGAAATGATGCTATGGTTTCCGCATTTTGGTTTCTCATGTCCGTCCCCTCTCTTGTACAAGAGAAAATAGTCAAGACTCAAGAATAGATTCTTAGTACATTATTATAAACAAATAAATGTAAGGGATATGTGATGAGAAGAATAGAGAATCCAACGGTGTAGAAACACGAATGGCACTGGAGTGGCAGGCACTGAACTGATGACTGATCTATCTCCTTTTTCCTTCGGTTTTGTCCCCTTCTTTCACTCTGCTGCTGTAACTGCAAAACCAAAACCAATACCAAATCCCAATCCAAAAATATATATTACGAGTTAGGAGTTCCCTCGTTTCATTTCGCTGAAGTTGAAGCTGTTGCTGCTGCTGCTTTTCGCGACTGCGACTGAAATTTATCTTTTTTTTTTTTTTTTTTGTATGGGTCAGTTGAATTTCTTCCCTTCTTTTGCTTTCATTTTTTTGTGTTTTATTAATTCTACCAAATAAATAAGTTAGATAATTAAAATGGAGCTGATGCAACTCGACATCCCCGCTCTGGGTGACGAGACAATCGACATCTACGATGACGACGTCATCCAAGATTCATCTGATTTCTCTGTCCCTCAACCTCATGCTCAAACTTTTGGAGAAGCTAATCTCGAACCTTACGAGGGTATGCAATTCGAGTCTGAAGAGGCTGCCAAGGCCTTTTACAACTCCTACGCTCGCCGTGTTGGTTTCAGCACTCGCGTTAGCATGTCTCGCCGCTCCAGGCGTGACGGTGCTATCATACAGAGGTCCTTCGTCTGCGCCAAGGAGGGCTTTAGGGTTGATAAGGACAGGCCTGGACGTGCCCCTGCCCCTGCCCCTGCCCCTGCTCCTGATGCCAGGGTCAAGCGTCTCCGTGCTGAGACTCGTGTTGGTTGTAAGGCCATGTTGGTTGTCAAAGTTCAAGATTCTGGAAGATGGGTTGTTTCTTCATTTGTCAAGGAACACAACCATGAGCTGGTACCTCCTGATAAGGTGCATTGCCTTCGCTCTCATCGCCATGTCTCTGGTTCTGCCAAGTCCCTGATTGATACCTTGCAAGGTGCTGGAATTGGACCTAGTGGAATCATGTCTGCTCTCATTAAAGAGTATGGTGGGATTAGCAATGTTGGCTTTACTGAGCGTGATTGTAGGAATTACATGAGGAGCAGTCGCCAAAGGACTCTAGGAGGTGACACTCAGCTCCTTCTGGACTACTTGAGAAATAAGCGATCTGAGAATTCTGCATTTTTCTATGCTGTTCAGGGTGACGAGGATCAGTGCATGGGCAATATTTTCTGGGCTGATTCCAAGGCAAGGACTAACTACACTTACTTTGACGACACTGTCACCTTTGACACAACTTACAGGTCAAACCGCTATCGTTTGCCCTTCGCACCTTTTACTGGAGTTAACCATCATGGACAGCCAGTATTGTTCGGTTGTGCACTCCTGATTAATGAATCTGAAGCATCGTTCATTTGGTTATTTAAAACATGGCTTGAGGCCATGTCTGGCAAGCCTCCAGTTTCAATTACCACCGATCATGATAGAGTGATTCGTGTGGCTATTAATCAGGTTTTTCCTCAGACTCGTCACCGCTTCTGCAAGTGGCATATCTTCAAAGAATGCCAAGAGAAGTTGTCTCACGTGCTTTCAGAACATCCCAATTTTGAGGCAGAGCTCCACAAAAGTGTCAATCTAACAGAGTCAATTGAAGAGTTTGAGTCTTGTTGGTTGTCTCTAATAGATAGATATGATCTCAGAGAAAATGAGTGGTTACAAGCAATATATGCTGATAGGCGGCAGTGGATTCCAGTGTATTTGAGGGACACGTTCTTTGCTGAAATGTCTATAACACAACGCAGTGATAGCATAAACTCTTATTTTGATGGATATGTCAATGCGTCAACAACACTTCAGCTGTTTGTTAAGCAGTATGAGAAGGCTCTGGAAAGTCGATATGAGAAAGAAGTCAAGGCAGATTATGATACCATAAACACTGCTCCAGTTTTGAAAACCCCATCACCCATGGAGAAACAGGCAGCCGAGCTTTACACAAGGAAATTGTTTACGAAATTTCAGGAGGAGTTGGTTGAGACGTTAACTTTCTCAACAAAAGTTGAGGATGAAGATGCATTCACTACATATCAGGTTGCTAAATTTGGGGAGAGTCATAAAGCTTACTTTGTTAATTTCAATGTTCGTGATATGAAAGCAACTTGCAGTTGCCAAATGTTTGAGTTCTCTGGCCTCCTTTGTAGACATATATTGACAGTTTTTAGAGTGACAAATGTTCTTACCCTACCTTCCCAGTATGTTTTGAAACGATGGACAAGGAATGCCAAGAGTGGTTTGATATTGGATGATCATACCTGTGATTTATTCAACAGTTCAAAAGAATCTCTTACAGTTCGATACAACAATCTTCGTCATGAGGCCTTTAAGTTTGTAGATGAGGGACTTAAATCTCTAGATATTTACAATGTGGTAATGAGTGCTCTACAGGAGGCTTCGAATAAAGTTGCACTTGCTAAAAAGAACGGTGGGAGAACTTCTGTATTGAATAGAAATAGCATAGTAGACCGTCAGTTTCAGGGAAGTGAAAGAAATACCACCTCTGGGGATCATCAACGGGGTTTACAGCAATCTTCCTCCATGGTCAGTCATTTTCCATTACATTAATTTATTAGGTGCATATTTTTGTCTTCCTTCGGCAGTCATACTCACTGCATTATTAGCTATCTTTTCCCGTGTTTTAATTGCCAGATATAGGGTATGTTCCCTTGCATCTATCTGTATATCTTGAACGTTACTGAGGTTAGATTCCTAATTGGCCTAAAAAGGTTCAAAGTAGATGTCCATTTGTTAATTTTTCAGCCCAAGTTATTAGACTAGTAATATGTTTTCAGAGAAAAGCCAGTAGCTGATGTTGAACTGATAATTTCTGTACCAACATGAGTATGATTTTTTGAGTATCATCTGTTGGGAAGGGAGATACTATTAAAAATGTCTACCCTTTAATCTTTCATGGGGAATTGCATCATCTGAGATTAACTTATTATCTCGTGATACAATTGTCAATTAAAATGGGGAGAGGGTTGCACTCTTAACTAGAAACTGATATTATGATATCTTGGTGGGCAGATGGAGTTAAGGATAGTTGGAATAAAATGAGTTGGTTTGGCTGCCAAACTTACTTCAAGGACTTCCTGAGCAAGTATTTGAGTTTCATAAACAGTTCATTTGATTGATTATGTTATTGCCATGTGATTTGAAGAATCTGCTCCATTTTCTGTAATCTTGATTGATTTCTGTTGCTCCTTGATCCGTCACTGCAAAAATCGTGAAAACTCACTATTGACATTTATTTTATAGGATGACCAAGACAAGAAAATCCAAAAATTATCACGTCAGCTTGAGCGTGCACGAAGGAAATGTGAAGTGTATCGAGCTAACTTGCTTTCAGTTTTGAAGGATATTGAGGAGCAGAAATTACAGTTGTCGGTTAAAGTACAAAATGTTAAACTCAAGATGAAAGATTGAGATCTCCGTTGCTCTCCTTCTTTTCTTCATCAGGTTTAGGCCAATGAATGAGAAGATGAATTGGCTGACTGTAGTGATTCTTGTCGGTTAAGATGGTGGTGTTTAATCTAGTCTTTCATATGGCCCTTTAGGCAATGAGTCAAGTATAATTAGTTAACTATGAATAGAGATGATATATTTTTCTTCATGGATCTTCATGCAGTTAAACTTGCATGGCCCTAGATAGTGTTTATCTCCCAGACTGCAGATCATTCTCTTAGATTCACTTGCAAATCTATCGTAACCTACACCGACATCATCAAAGACACTTGGAAGTCGATGCTTCTTGTTTAACCGAAGCTGGTGTTATATTTCAACTTTCTAGTAACCAGTCATCTAGCTAATTTTGGTTTATCACATGTTTCAGTTTTTCAAAGTAACATTCCTGAAAAAATTGAAACTATGATTTCCATTATCATCCTTGTATGTTACTAATAAGTTCACCAAATGAAACCCGTAGGAGAGTGCAATTCCCCTTAATCGTAGATAGTTTCATTGCAGATGAACTATAGAGCCCTCCTCATGCTTTAATCGCACATAAAGGCATCATTACTATTTCACTCACCCACATTTATTATCTCAATTATAAAAATGAGTAATGTTCAATTCTACATTCTATATACAAATTAATGAAACATTACTTTTAAAACAAAAAAACAAAAAATTATCTTAATTACTCACATCCAATGAATTAACTCTCTCACTTTCAATGCTTATTACACATCAATTTGTGTTAAAAGATTTTCATAGAAAGTTTGTAGTTTAGAATTATTCTTAAAAAATATATATAATAAACCAACTTTTGCTCCCAAATAAACGCTTTACTTTCATAGGGCAATTGAAGTTTTATTTCCATCATCTCATTGGATACATTTTGTACAACGTATAAACAACAGCAAACACCTAATCAAACATAACTCATTGAAGATGAGAAAGCAAAATAAATTAGGTTTTGATCAATGAAGTTGTGAGAGCATGACACATCTTAGATTCTGATCAAAGAATTTTCAATTGAAGGTCGGGATAGCCGACCCGTGCTTTGTGCCTCTCAAACAGATCTTGAAGTGCTTCAACATATTGTTTGTGCACTTCATTTACCTGCAATAGGGATGAAGAAAAAATTTAGAACATTTATTTTTTGTGGTTACTAAAGTAATGAATGCCCTGAAAATTCCATTACTAAGGGTAAGCACTCCCAACATAATCGGGATATTTAGTTTGGGCACAGAAGCATCCAATTATACAGCAAGTGTAGCCTATCAATAACAGCATGCTGTAGTTTCAGAGAATACTTGTAAGAAAGAGTATCCAACTATAAATATTCTTTCTGTTTTAAGCAAAAGGTTAATATCTCAGGCAAGAGAAGTACATTGAACCTGAAAACTTTTGTCTCATCCGTACCTCTTCTACAGTAGGTTGTGCCCTTTCTTTCAATTCTATCGGTTTGCCGACCACCACATGCATTGGACGTTTATAGGGTAAAGGAGATCTGCAAAAGTGACAATCAGTTACAGATTTCAACCAGCTATACAGAACCAACACCTTGCTTGATTTCTACATATTATTAAACATTCTCTAAAATGAGGAAACAGAGGATTCAGTAGCAGATGTTAAAGTCAAAAGTCACCCATTTTCTAATCACCTTCAACTTATTGAATTCATACTTGTAGACAGAACAATAGCTTCCTTGTGTCTCAATGGCAATTCTCAACATTGAAAAAACATAATTATTCCTAAACTTAATATGCAGTATCCACTGGAAGATTGATATTATTTCATTGAATTACAGCTTTATTGTGGTTTCATTTTCTCGAGTACATGGTCCATAGAAATCAATTCTGAGGACCCCGTAAAAGCAAAACATATATCTGACTCTAGATTGGCAAGTAATACCATTGAGATCGGCAAACAAGCTTTACACTGAGGGGCATACACCTTAAAACAATAAAGGAGAGGAGTTTAGTGGTACAAGACAGCCAATAACTTGTTCAGGACAGGCTACCAGCGGTGCTACAGTATATTTTTTTAAAAACAGAATATTACAACTGCCAAACTGAATATGATGTCAACGAAACATTTTGATATCATGGACAAACACAACTACTTTTATCAAGAGTAAATAAAAATATGATGATAAACTTTTACTGCACAGATAGGTTATTCATAACTTATACCCATGTAAGAAATTTATGCATACCCAAGAAGTCCCCAAAAGAAAATAGGGGTGAACTTAATGGCTCTAGCAAACTGAAGGTACAACTTTCCACCTGGCTTCCACCACTTATAGACATTTGACTGTAGCACAATTGAGGAAACAAGGGAAACAATTAAACATCATAGGTGATGCCTCATGAACAACAGGCACAAAGAGTATTAATTAATCAGATAAATGGATAAGATAGAAATGCAAGGGCCAATTTCCAGATAATAATAATAAGAAATAGCTTAAAAAGGGTATGGAAATCAGCAAGCAAGTTATCACATTTATTCCACCACCACTATAACTAGAATATGAGCATTCATGAAGAAAAATAACAGCAGCGCAGATAACATAAAAACAGTTCCAACAGATAAGAACTTTGCAGAAACGCTGATAAATTAAAAAAGGTTAAAAAAGAATCAATACCTGACCAAAGCAAAAAACTGGAACAAGGGGTCGTCCCCTCTCCATGGCTATGCGAACAAATCCTCTTCTCGTCTTAAGAAAGGCTATCTGCAAATCAGGCAAAGTACTAACAAGATCACAACTAAGAGATGTGTATTACCATGTGTAGGTATTAAACAATATTAAACTCATACAGGCTGAAACCTTTGGGGGATTGATAATCTCCTTTCTTACAAGAAAATTTAAAAAAAAATTACCATAGCAACACAATCACAGGCGTAGAAGATACATTAAAGGTAATAACAATAGCAGAAATAACAATTTGGCATGAAAATGTCAACTAGCAAGAAGGGTTAAATTATTATCCCAGGTAGTGATAAAAATGAAAATGAAGTGTAAAGAAGAGGCAAAAGATCGAAACCTCTGAACCACGCTCCATGAGAAATGTTTCTTGCACTCCACCGGGGACTATGATGCAGCTATAACCGGTAGCCAAAAGAGAAGTGAAATTTTTCTTAGATGCCGGGGTAAGACCCAACCATGTCCATATATGCCTCAGAAATGGTGTGTAGAATACCTAGTGATTCAAACACACAGTTTAAGAGAGAGAGAGGGTAGAGGGAGGGTCTAGGAAATATATAGGCTTAGAGAGTATAAGAACAGAAATCTTACAGCGCTACTTGCAAGAACCTTTATTTTTGGGAGAGGCATGAAGCCTGTACTGTCAGCAAGTGCAACAACCCCAATTGGCAAAACTGAATGAGGCTCATAACCGAACACTGCATAATGCTCAAAGTAAGACAACTAGTTGGTAAAATTAATTAATAAAATGACAGAAGTTACGAGACTAACTACAATGCAAGAGCTCTGCAAAAAGAAGAGTAAAAAATCGAGTCACTTTTTCAGGTTAGGCAGTCAAAATGAAGTACCTCAGATAATAGCATATGAGTTTATGGTGAGTTAGGCACGGGAATTCACTTGTTTTAGAAGGAAAATTAAAATGGTTTAATATTTCTAAAGATTACATCTAAAGTCAAAATGATGTTTGCATATCAATTTGATATTGACTAGAGATTGTGATTGTTTGGGGGTTTAACAAGTTGAATCCTTTTATTAAAAATGGGTCGAATTGAATAATTAAATATTAAGTTTATACATCATCTGTCTTGCTGATAAAAGAAGAGCCAGCAGGGAGGGAAGAGTACCGTAAGCACGATCGGGATGGAAGGCATTGATGTCCTCGACATGTAGAGTGACTGGAAAATAACTGCAAGCATGCTTACAGATATACCTGGGAATTTCATCGTGGATAAGTTGAAAAATTGAGATTAATGAAGAGAAAAAAAAAAAAAAAAAAAAAAAAAAAAAAAAAAAAAAGAGTACCTGGACAAGGCTCTGCCTAATTTACTATGTTGGTCAATAGGAATGAAAATGAAGAACAAAAGCAATCCAAACACCCTGAAGATGAATCACGATGTGATATAAAAGATTAGGATTAGGATTGGGAAGTAACTCGTAAGAAAGAAAAATAAAGAAAAAAGAGAAAAGGAGAGATTTTGATATTTGGATTTAGAGACGAACATAAGTGATTTGGAGAGAGGTAAGAAGAGGAGGGAGACAAGGACTAAAAGGACGTTGAAATGGATGGCTCCCAGCCATAAAGCCATTGCTACTGTCGTATGCATTACATTCGTCGATCTAAACTCTTCGTTTCCCCGATACTCCCTGTATCCGTCACTCGCCTTTCTCTCCACTTGCCCTTCGCCTTCGCCGCCCATCTCTCTCTCTCTCTCCCCAGCACTTTTGCAACTACGCTTTTCTTATTTACAAAAATCCACTTTTCTTTCCTTCCCTTTACGGGCTGATGCTGATGCGCCTCTTCCTCACTAGTCTCCCCGTATCTCGAGCTTTCCGCACACTATCACATGGATGATGGATGGACCCTTCAATTCTAGCATTACACGTTACTCAAATTCCACTAATTAATTAATTAATTACCATCACCCAGTCCCACCCAGGCACCCACCCTTTCGACATCAACCTCCATCCCTCCACGCTTTCAGTTCCGTGCCGCAAACCAACTCTTCCCTTCTAGACACGTGCCGCATTAACTTCAACAGTACAGGTAGATTATCCTTGTTTAAAAATTTTACAAAAAGCATCCTAACCATTAACTAATGGGACAATTTTAAATAGTA
>JANLJB010031204.1:257-40815 GCA_026212285.1 Bursera cuneata
AGGCATTGAGGAATGGAGAAAGCAAATGTTACGTGAAGCTTTCAAAACCAATTTGGTTAGACTGGAGCCCATCTACAAACTAAAGAGATCAATCTTTTTTTTAAATGAGAATAATATTGTAAGAAGATAGTGAAGTTTGGCTTTTGGGATGGTGGTGTGGAGGCGATGCAGGCAGTGGTTGTATGGAGAAGAAGGGTTCAAGGAGGATGAGAAGAGGGAGAAGGGTAGAAACGGTATTTTGCTAATTTATAAAAATATATTTTAACGTCTGTTACTAAATTTGGAGGTATGCGTTAGTTTAACAAAAGATTGGGGTTAAGTGTTTTCATCAAATCTATTTGGGGGGTCAGAGTAAATATCCCAATTCAAAAGTCATAATAATTACTTTCAATTATGGTATTATTGGATTGATATATTCCAATAATATTGATGTTAATCTTACTTTTTAGTGGGTTTTTTTGTTTTTAGGTGTATAGTTTGATTGTGAAATGGTTGAATGATGCCATCATGCATGCTGCTTTGTCAAAACTTAGCTGGTCACCAAAACATGCTAAATGCCACCATATGGAGTTGTCTTGATTTCCTTCAAAGGCACTAAATTAATGTTGAAAATCCAATTTCACTTTGGATTTTGCTTCCCCTTTTAAAAATATCATTAAATGCGTGAGTCATGCCTTCATATAATTGTCAAAACTTAATTGGTCACATAAACATGCTAAATGCCGCACCCTAAAGTTATCATTTTTCAACATTTTTAAAGTATCCGTTAATTAGATTATTGAATTTGCTTATTTATATGTCAATTTTAAATGTGGATTTTTACCAATTGAATTGCTTCAGAAAGTTGAAAGTAAGTCATACATGTACATGAGGTATTTTCCAACATTATCTTGGTTATTGCCCCCACCAAGCATTGGAGCAGTGAAGTGGAGGGTCAGGAAAACACTAGACGAAGTGGGAGCAAAATGTGTGAAGGGAGGGAAGCGTAGGGATTTTACCACGGTTAATAAAGGTAAAAGTAGAGTGCAGAAATAGAGAGGACAGAAATTCAGAGTTAGGTATTATTTTTTTGGAGCAAAAGCATGATTGACATAATTGGCCTCCTGACACAAAGTCATCATTGAACTTACAGGCCACCACTCCCCATTCTCTTCTTTCTATATAACCCCAACGCCTCTCCTACATTCACACCCATCCATCAACTCTCAACTCTTCTTCTCTCTCTCTCTCTCTTTCGCTGATCATACAATTAAAACTACTACAGCTCGAGAAAAAAAAAACCTGTTATTCGGTTTCTTTTGTGCAAAGATAAGGAAAAGATGGTTGAGAAAGACGATCTGGGTTTAAGCCTAAGCTTGACCTTTCCAGCTGAAAATCGCCATTCTTTACAGCTCAATCTCATGCCTTCACTGGCTCCATCTTCTGCTTCTTCTTCTTCTCCTTCTGGGTTCCATCTCCAAAAACCCTCCTGGAATGAACCCTTTCCTTCTTCAGGTTTGCCCTCATCAACTTTTTAACATATTATTTCTAGGTTTTTTATTTTTATTTTTATTTTTTTGATTTCTACATCTGCATGGCTTCAAAGTTTTCAGATCTAGAGAACCTAACATGGTTTAAAGAAATCGTTATTTAAACCATTTTTTTTCTTCTTCTTTTCATTGAACTTGGATAAAAAATTTGTGCTTTCTTGCTTTTTCGTTAATATCTTTTATAAATTACACAAAACTTTTTGTGAATAGTTTTCCTCTAAGCTTTTCTTGTATTCACACTCAAAAGCTCCTCAAATGTAGCTTATGATTCTTTTTCTCAATCCTTCGAACCTCTCTTCAGATCCAACTCTAGAAATCAAATTATTATGTTTATCTTACTCGACCTTGCACATGCAGATCCCAACTTGGAGTCCTGCCGTGCCGAGACCCGATCTTTCCTTCGAGGAATCGACGTGAATCGCTTGCCAGCACAAGGAGATAACGAGGACGAAGTGGGTGTCTCCTCTCCTAACAGTACGATATCGAGTGTAAGTGGCAAGAGGAGCGAGCGAGAGCCTAATGGAGAGGAGCTGGAGATTGAGCGAGCTTGCTCTCGTGGTATCAGTGATGAAGAAGATGGCGACACTTCGAGGAAGAAACTCAGGTTATCCAAAGATCAGTCAGCCATTCTTGAAGAAAGCTTCAAAGAACACAACACTCTCAACCCTGTAAGTGAAATAATTGCGAAACTATGCGTTTCTCTTCTATGTTAAAGAGAGAGTTCCGCTTTTGCTTCCATTATTGGTATTTCTGTAATTAAACTCACAAATGGGTTGCGTTTGTTTTCTGCAGAAGCAAAAGTTGGCGTTGGCTAAGCAGCTAGGCCTCAGACCTAGACAGGTGGAAGTATGGTTCCAGAACAGGAGGGCAAGGTGAGATATTTTATCAGTGTATTGAGGGTGTTTTTGGTAGTTTAAAGTTTTTTTTTTTTTACCGGTGTTCTGGACTGGAGTATTGAAGTATGAACTGAATTTTATTTGATTGCAGGACCAAGCTGAAGCAAACTGAGGTTGACTGCGAATTCTTGAAGAGATGCTGCGAGAATCTAACGGAGGAGAACAGGCGGTTACAGAAGGAGGTTCAGGAGCTGAGAGCACTGAAACTCTCCCCTCAGTTCTACATGCAGATGACCCCACCCACAACACTGACCATGTGTCCATCATGTGAGCGTGTTGCAGTCCCACCATCTGCCGCATCCTCGACCGTGGATCATCATCACAGCAGGCCACATCAACTGGCACCCAACCATCACAGGCCCCTACCCATCAACCCTTGGGCCCCAGCTGGTCCCATCCCTCATGGACCGTTCGATGCCCTCCGTCCTCGATCGTGATTTTCACGAGGGCAAGCCAGAAGGAAAAACATATGTTGTAATAGCGTACTAGTTAAAAATATGTTCAAAGTCTAGGTCTAAGATATGGTTGGTAGAGTATGATTTGGTGGGTCTCCATGTTTTGCATTATTGACCCATCAAAAATATATGTTTTGAAAAAGTTAACAATATTAGTTAGCAAGCTTAATTAATTTTAGCGCTAATCATAATCAAGTACTAATACTTTCTCTTCTTCATTCAAAGGGAGAAACTTTCTTTGTAAAGTTCAATCTCTAATTATTAATTTGACCAAACTGTCATGTAATCATGAGCCTCTATCTCTTCTATGGCTTGGATTTTTCTAGGGATTTAATTTAATGGTGGTTGAAAGTTAGGGAAAGGTGGACCCAAATTTGTTGTTTAGATTTTGAACATGTTTCATTAATTTCAGGGGCGTTTGGTTAAGAATTCCTTCTCATTCTTCCTTAAAATCATGGTGAGATGTTTCTTTATCTAACCTCCCCCCAATCAAGAGATAATCTTTTTCATTACGAAAGTAAAGTTACACATTTTAAATGACGTTTTGGATATCATATCTCATATCAATTACATAAGAGTATTTTTAAATATTAATCTTATTCTTGATGTAACCTATGAAAAAGTGGTCTGCGTAATTATCTCAGAAGAATTGCATTATTTTTGGTTTTGTTTTTGTGTAGCTCGAGAATATCCTAAGCTAACATCCTCTCCAGGATTGGCTTCCAACTGACGAAATTAACATCCAAAGAGTAATCGTACCTTCTTATCTGGTGAACTGTTGGAATTGACAAGCCATATATATGGTTGATCTTCCCCTAAAGGAGCCAGCAAAATAAGAAAATGAAGAAAGCTTAACATTTTCTTTTACGAAAAAGAAACTACCTTACAAAGTTCATTTTCCTCCATTAGGCTCAGCAGGTAAACGTAATTCAATTGACAGCTCACCGCCAATCCACTTTAAGAAAGTTGATCACTCATAATTGTGAGGTTGAGATTGATTCTATTTTTATGCTTTATGTAAGTGATAAATATCACCTCACTACAGGTTCCATTCGTTTGTGATGACTGAGAAGAGAAATTACACGTGTTATTGGGTTGAGCTAAGTGGCTTCTTCCTTTAGCTTTTAAGTGTTTGTTTACTTCAGTCCAAGTTCAAATCTTCTTTTAGAATTCCACTTCACTTTTAGCCTAATGTAAAAGGTCCGAAACTGCTGATCCTAATTCCTAACGGTTGCAGTAGTTTTCTAGAATTTGGACGTGACATCCAAGAGGCTAGAGGAGCCAATTTGGGCTTACGTGTTTTCAAATGTTTAGGGATTTTGTTGGGCCCAATTGAGGAAATTCAAAAGCCCACTTGGGTGCTTACGTGAGTTCCCACGGGCTGCAGATTTGTTCCGACGTCTGAATGGGGCTTTCAGATAACAACAGTAGGAGAACTTAACACAACCCCCTTTCATCAACTAATGATTTTAATTCTTATAACTTTTTTTTTTTTTTTTCCTTTTTTCATTGTTGATAAGTTGTGAGATTTTTTATTATAAGCTCAACATTGAGTCTAAGTTATAAATAATACGAGGGAGGATTCAAACTCCAAAAAAAAGAATTCATCTCTTACCATTAGGAAATTACATAGAAACATATAATACATCATTACATCATTGAGAGGCATAATCTACTTGCATCCATAAATGAGACCAATCAACTAGAAAATATAGACAAGAATACTAGTGCCAAACCTGGTAGAAAATATAAACAAGAGTTCAAGATTACCAAATAACGGACCTATATTCATCCCATACCTAACAAAAGAAAACTATGCCTCGTTTCTCCATTCATAAATTGGTGTTTAACAATTTTTTCACAAACCTCTTTTCACATCCCTTACATATATGATTCTCAGCCTGTTTGTATTTATAGGTACTTGTAAAGATATTGGATTTTACCACTATTTCTTATTTCTCAAAAGAAAGTTTAGTTGAATAAAGAAACAAAGCAGATCCCAACACTTACTATATGTATATATATATATGAAAAAATATGTGCCAATAGTTTGAAGCCCGTGAAGAATCACATGAACTAGACAAATTGATGCAAAAATAAACATCAAAAGAAATAGTTAAAGAGCAATGAACATAAACATTTATGTAATATAAGTGTTGGTTACATAGAAATAAAACCAACCACATCTCTGTATATCAAGACCTCAAATTTGAAGACCAAATAAAACTGAGCATAATTTTTTTTGTTTTCAAAAAAAGAAAAAAAAAGCCAAGTTTAAACAAGTTGGAGTTCTTCATATTACAACTCTAAAGGTTTGAATAATCTCCTAGATTACCTCGAAGAGTTTCGGCTCATTTGAGCACTCGATTTCTTGATTGATTCAATCCTTTGAAGCCTTATTTGCTCTCTGAATTTAGCTATGAATTCATCTGCGGCCTTATCAACATCTGGGGTTGCACCATGATCATTCACACTGCTTGAAGTAGCTTCTCCATTGTTTGAACTTCTTTCTGTGTTTGAAATAAAAGGAGTCTCCCCAAGATCATCATCATCTTCATCTTCATCTTCAGTCTCCAAGTCTTCATAATTTTCCACAACCACCTTGTCGACGAATTCTTCCCTGTCTTGCTTTGGAAATTCCATGTAAGTTGGATTTGGCATGAAAGTTACACTTCCATGCTTCAGCTGTCCAGTCTTGAAGGATGGTTGATCAAATGTTAAAGCAGTTGTTCTTCCTCGTTTCTCCATTATTGCATCAGCAACCTCCTTTGATCTTCTCTCTGATTTTGCGTCGACACCATCTTCCATTTCGTCATCACTTGGCCTAAAAGTCCTAACTGATTTCCCCAATGACAATCCATCAAAATGCTCTCTTGCCTTCACTTCACTAGCGAGGCTTCGCCTTACTTGCCTCTCAAATGAAACTCCCTCGTTATTATAACTTGAGCTTACTTTCATGGAAGACAATCTATGCATAACTGGTGGGGGTGGCGGCGGTGGTGGTGGAGGAGGAGGAGGCCGGTAAAAGCTCTTCTTCCTTACCAAATCCTCTGAAGTCTTTGCCTGAGACTCCGAGGAAACGGAAGGTGAAGGTGACAACTTCTTTGGAGAAGATAAAGATGCTGGAGGAGAAAGCTTTGGCGATGATGCAGCTGAATAGGATCGAGCTGATCGAGGCATTTGTGGCCTTAAAGAGCGAGTTTCAGGCCTAGGCAACTCTGATTCCTCCATTGAAGCAGGCAGATTGTACAGGGGAGGACTTGAACTATCAACATCTTCTTTCATTTCCATTCTACCTGACCTTGATCGCCATGGAATTGGAGATGGGAGCACAACATTTTCATTTATTTTTTCTTCTAAATTCACCTGATCAAACCCTCCCAATTCTCCATTCTTGTTTTTGTTCGAATTGCTATAAAATCTTCTTGAACCAGACTTAGAACTAGACCTACTAACTGAGGCAGACTTAACATTAGCTTCTCTGGTAGACTCAAAAGTATCCGAATCAACCCGAGATTTCAAGCTCCTCACAGGTAAATGAAGAGGCTTTTCACCGATTCTTGAACTAGTACTTCTCTGTTCTTGATCAAAAACAGAGAGATCTTTAGCTACAACCACAACAGGTTCATTTCTATAATACTGATTATTCCATGTTTGGACCTTGTTTTCATCAGCACCCGAAAAATTTTCACTCTCATCATCAAAAACTGATGAGACTTGCAGAAATCTAGACACATATGTTTGTGCATTATCAAATTTTGAATTGTTGTTAGTTTCCTTATCTATTTCCTCGTTTCGGTGGCTGAAGAGGCCGTATGAGACAGCAATACCAACAAAGACAAGGTGTAGAAGCTCCCAGCTTCTAGTAAGTAAAGTTTGGTTGATGAATTCAGGAGCTTGTGCAGGGAAAAGTGGGATTATGACTAAGAAAATAGAAACTACGAGAGCTTTGTAAAAGAAATGTGTACAGAACTTACTTGTGTTTGCTCTGTTTTCCTCTGCTTTTAGAACTTTATGCTTCAATAAGTGCTCTGCCTCCGCCATTGAAGAGAAAGAGAGAGATTGGAAGAACTTATATTTTGGTTGAGTGTTGTTGTATGTGAAAGAAAATGTGAACAAGGAGAAGATGAAGAAGGAGAGAAGACTTAGTGGTTAAGGAAAGAAGGAGATAGAGAGAGTGGAGGGGAAAGTTTTGGGGAGATGTGAGGAAATATTTATGCTAATTGCTTTGGTTCTTTCCAAATCACACCAATGGCCTCTCTCTCTCTTTTTATTTGTTAATTGTTCTTTCTTTTTCTCCCACTAGGATAGTCTTTTCTTGACTCAATTTGCTTCCTTGCTTTCCCATGGAGGGATCTGGATTAATGGTGTTGGGCTTCAATGGTGAACCACCAATATACCTAACAAAAATGCTTGCCAGGGTATCATGGTCACTAGTCACAAGTTCGTTCATAACTAGGGTTTAAAAGCTTTTAAGATTTTGCAAGAATCTATTTAGATTGCTTTGTATTCACGCAATAGGTTTTGTTTTCTAAACAGTTCGTTTATTTTAAGGATTTTATTGAGTTCAGTTCACCTTATATGTTTTACAGATGTTCTCCAGCAGTAAGGTAACAATTTGGCAGCAGTTGTCCAACTTTAATCATCAAAATTCAGTTCATTTACATCATATTTTACATTTAGAAACTCATCAACATGTACAATGAATCTAACATGTAAATCCTTATAGAAGTCAGTTTTCTATTCGTGCAGGTTGGATTGCATTTACCATTATGTGCTTTGGAATCTAGAGTGGTTTGTCACCTAATTGACCAGCTTATCAGTAGGATGATAATGGATTATAGCTTAAAAAATGCATGGACCGACCAAATTTTATACACCAGCTTATATGTTTAAGATAAGGCTTTGAACAACTCAAATGACTTGCGCTTTCCATGAAACTAGTGGCACATCACTGCGTTGCAATTCTATCAAACTTTTTAAACAGAGAAATATTGACTTAGAAGCTTTCTAAACACATTAGTTTGCACAAGAAAATAGTCTTTTTTTAGCTATTAGACAAATCAGCCGTCTATTTTTAGAGAATCGAAGTGAAGATATCATGGGGAATATGTATAAATATTATGCAATTGCAAGGGACAAATTGGTTGCGTGGATGTGGTCACGATTCTTCTTTTGGACTGCGTACGCTAGCTTTTTGTGGAGGTCATAAAATAAAAATAAAAACAGAAGAACACAAAGAAACAAAAGTGTATTTGCAACTTTATTGGGGGGATTGCTTTTCTTATCCTCCTCCTCCACTCTTCAATTGCAATGCTTGGAGACAATGTTACATCGATGCTCTTAAGGGCTACGCGCAGTACTGACTTGGATGTACTTAATTTACCAATGAAGTTCTTTTCCATAGTTGAAAAAAACAGTAAAGTGGAGAAGGAACAGGTGTTCACTGGTGATTCTCTAACATCAGCAATGCAATAAGATATAATCCGAATATTATTTGACCAAGAAAGTTATAGGTTAGTTTATTTTAAGTTATCTTATGTGAATCCGGACTTGTGTTCACTCTCACCTCACAATGATGTATTAAACGGAAGAAATTAATTGGTTTTTTACCTGCAGATGCCATACATGACTTGCCATGCATGCACTAATTTTTATCTTGTGTGTATCTTTTCAGATGAGAACCCAGAAACTGGTAGAAGTAGAATCTCTTTCATCCTCCTTCTGCACCTTTTCCTTTTTGTTTCTTTGGAGTTAATATATTCTTTCTGATAAACTGAAGTGCGAGTGATAAGAATATATTTAAAAAATTAATCTATCAAATTGTAGAATATAAAACTCTCAAACATGTAACCTTTACCATTAACTGGTCACTGTTTTTGGTGAATATGAAAGAATAAGGTGAGCTGCAAATTGGGTGAATTTTTTTGTGTGCATGGACAACGATATATATGAAGTGGGTGAATTTTTTTGTGTGCATGGACAACGATATATGTGAAGTGGTTTGATGGGAACGTTAACTGCAGCAATCTGGGCATGTTTCACAGAATATTCTAGGTTATATATAAAGTGATAAAGTCATTAATTAGTGCCTAGCTTGATATATATGGTAACAACATTTCGACATACAACTTTCCCTTCAAGGATTTGAAAAGAAAATCAACAAATATTTTCTATCTATCACATCCCATTATGTACCCCAAGGAGGCTAATTAGGCTATACGTCAAGTATGTTTTAGGTTTTATCTCTTGAGACGACAAAAGGCTGCTCTCTGCTGAACTGGTAAGATATATATAACTACTCTTTTTGTATGCAATAAAGTTTACTTTTAGCAACTGAGATTTATCCTTCCATGCATTGCCATGCATATGCTGAGTCACTCAGCCAACAGCCATGTGAAGGAAGGCCTTTTATCGAACTAATCTTGTAGATTAATGGCAACATAAGGAAAGAGAGAGAAAAAGGAATGAAAATTAATAGGATAATTTGAAGGATCATTGGACGAAGTAGGTTGATAAGGTATCCTTCTTTTCTCAAACTGGTGGCCGAAAGTTAAGTATATTGGAAAGCTTTGTAGACAATGGATCTGATTCTCCTCTCTCATACTTTTGCGTATTTCAAAGTTTCTTATGAGTGCATCTGTGCTTGCATGTTTGGGGTGCTCTTTTAGTTTTAGCCACAAGAAATTTGTAAAGCAAAAGTGCATTAAGCTCTCATATCATGTAACTAATAGGTTTCTTAACAGAACTGATCAAATTGAAGACGAGTCTATTGTTAAGCTTCCATTATTGGGCTCTCCCATGACAATGTAGCCGTTTACAGTAAATGACAATTTGTTTTCTTCAAAGTTGTCTCTTCATCTTTAGACTGTGGAGATATTCTTGTACTGATATTATACAATGCGATCTTTGATACTATTTTCAAAGAAAGCATGCAAGATGAGACAATTAGATGTATTGTAAGCAGGCGGCTCATGACATAGTCAAACATACCTTAAATTCGATCATCTAGTGGTGGATGCAGCCTATGTGAAAAGAATACATTAATTCCTCCATTACTGCATATACGTTTCTTCATCTTTTTGTCTTTTTAACTGTTTATTCTCCTTATAGTCTTTGACAAGTAAGAGAGACAAAATAACCAATTTTCATAATTTCTTTGCACTTTGTTTCTCATATATTCACATATTTACATTATTCTAGTGCTCCGCAAGTTGCTTTCTCTTCTTATCATATATGGAAGGCGTTAACTAATACTTCACATAAAATGTTATCCCAGCTTAATATCAAGAAAGTATTTTTGATAAACAAATTATATATTAAAAATGATATAGATGATACATATCCTCGTATTGGTGACGATCGACACATCATAATATTAAAAGATCAACAAAGAGGATGGAATTTTATGCTACAAAGCTAATGGCAATATACTATACCATACAATCTTCCCTATAGCAACCCTGAAATTTCTTTATTTATGGTGTACTCTAATAATAAATTTTAATTAAAAAATAAGAGGAAGTACATTGATACATGAGAAAAGATTAAACATTTTTATTTGATATTTTATTCCCCTTCAATAGTGCCATTACAATTTACAAGGCGTAGATAAATCTTTTTAAGCAGACAAGCGCTGTCGTTTTTGGCATTTTCTTCGACTTAGGACCGTTCAATCTCTCAACAGCTGGCTTAAAAAATTTCAGGTATTATTGTCAACCATTTGCAAAGTTGGGATTTTTATCACTATTTTTGCACTCATAAAATTCTTAAACCCTACCAAAACCCATGCCAAAAATTTCAGCTTTTCCCTTTGTATCACTCCAAATCCACGGCAAAAACCTCAAAATCTTCGCTTTACACTTCACCACTGCTACATCAGCTGAGAAATTTTACACTCACCTCCAGAAAAACCCTAACAACATAGAGAAAACCCTAGCCACGGTCAAGGCCAAACTTGATTCCACTTGTGTGAATGACGTTTTAATTAGGTGTTTTCCTAATCAATCTCAATTGGGTATTCGTTTCTTCATCTGGGCTGGTCTTCAATCAAGTTATAGGCACAGCTCGTTTATGTATGACAAAGCGTGTGATTTGTTTAAAGTTAAGCAAAACCCTAGAATTGTTATTGATGTTGTTGAGGCTTATAAGAGAGAAGAGTGTGTTGTTAGTGTTAAGACTATGAAAATGCTTTTGAGTTTGTGTGAAAAAGCTAGACTTGCTGATGAGGCTTTGTGGGTGTTGAGGAACATGCCTGAATTCAATTTAAGAGCGAATACGGCTATGTACAATGTTGTTATTAAGTTGTTTTGTGAGGAGGGTGATATGGTTATGGCTGATAAATTGATGAAAGAGATGGGTTTGAATGATTTGTACCCTGATATGATCACGAATGTATTAATGATTAAAGGTTTTTGCAATGCAGGTAGGTTAGAGGATGCTTCTAGGGTGTTTAAGGCTATGAGAGGACATGGTTGTCCTCCAAATGTGGTTGCGTATTCAGCTCTCCTTGATGGGATTTGTAGGTTAGGGAGTATGGAGATGGCATTGGAATTTTTAGGGGAGATGGAGAAAGAAGGTGGGGATTGTAATCCTAATGTTGTCACATATACATCCGTCGTTCAGAACTTTTGTGAGAAGGGTATGGTAAGGGAGGGATTGGGGTTTTTGGATCGAATGGATGCTTGTGGCTGTGCTCCTAATCGTGTCACAGTCAGAACTTTGATTAACGGTCTTTGTCTTGAAGGTGATATAGAGGAAGCGTATAAGCTGATTGATAAAGTTGTTGCTAGGGGTAGTGTATCCTATGGTGATTGCTATAGTTCTCTAGTGGTGGTGTTAGTTAGGATTAAAAGATTTAAGGAGGCAGAGAAGCTCTTTAGGAAGATGTTAGCTAGTGGGTTGAAACCTGATAGTTTGGCATGTAGTGTTATGATTAAAGGGCTTTGTTCAGAGGGACAGGTGCTGGATGGTTTTTGCTTATATGAGGATATGGAGAAGATTGGATGCTTATCTTCTATCGACTCCGATATCCATTCTATCCTCTTAGTTGGTCTTTGTGAAGAAAGCCATCTGTTGGAAGCTGCAAAACTTGGAAAGTTTATACTAGAAAGAAGAATTCGACTGAAAGCTCCATGTCTTGATAAAATTGTTGAACTCTTGGAGAAATCTGGATACAAGGAGCTAGGTACACTACTCAGTAGGCTTGGAGGATGATGTTGTACAAACAACAAAATTCATTAGGTCAGAAACCTGGTTTGTTATTTAAGAATGGGTTGCAGTAAAGTTGGCAAACTTTTGAACTAAGAAGAAACAGATCCAGACTCAGAATGTATAGTTGGCTCTTTTCTTTACCAGATATAGTTCTACCAAGTCATTTCCAGATTGTCATGGAAAATGTGCCAATACAAGCGGAAGTGAATAGTGGTGCCTTTCCAACCAGAGTATAAATGAGTCCACTTCTCATTAGTCCACGTTTTGGTGAGATTGCTTCAATGGCAGAGTGTTATTCTACCAATCTTTCCAGTTTGGAGAACGGTGAGAGGTAACTCTAGTTCTTTTTCCTCTCTCAAGACTGCTCAGGCATTATACAGTTATGCTTCTTTACTTTGAAATGATTCTTTGTGACTACCTTGCAAAAGAAAATTAAAATATCTGTTAATCTGACTGAGGTGACATATCCTGAAACATATCAAGGACAATGATGACATGGTTTGATATCAGTCTGATTACTCGTTGGAAGAATGGTAAACCTGTTCAATGCTGTGTCTTTGATTGACTGAGGGAATGCTGAATTCTTTTGTGATTTTATTGAGCTGGTTATTGTTACAAATGCCAAAAAAATATACTATGTGTAAAGTAGAAACATAGACAAACGAGTTAATAATTGATGAGAAACCAACAAGGATTGCATTATTTGAATTGTTCTTTTCAAAATGTAGTGGCTTGGAATTGCGCAAATGATATTGGCTTTTCGCCAATATTTTTACGTTAGATTGACAGTTTGTTGGATTAAAGGTGAATATAACGCCGTAGCCTGTTGTGTTGAATGTTGATATGTTAAATTGCAGTTTTCTCTTCATTTCTTTTCTGTTATGATTTAAACTTCTATCAAGTTCATATTCGTTTTGGTAGCTGCAACTAGGCCATCTGAATTACATTATTTCCTGTGAAGGTTTTCTCAATCTCACTAACTGCTAGAACTCGTAAATGTCAGAAGTCAGACTTTATTAATTGGTGGCACACAAGGTACGCTACCATAAAATTGAAAATTTCATTGGTTTTGAGTTTGTTCTCTGTTTAGATGGTTAAAGGCGAGAAAATGAAATAATGTGGTGGAAGTTCAGCTCCATGATTAGTGCTTACCTCCTAACTGTGAGCCTCTCTATTTTATGTCTAAACTGAGGGCCAAAAAACTTTAGGTAATGTCGCAGAAGTCCACTGTTTAGTAGTCCTGTCGTATTATAGTACCTTCTTTAGGACAGGCATCAATATTTATGTTGCCTAGGAAGTGCACGTCACAAAAAGTGGAGGAAAAGGCAATATTAGGGTAATGAAACTTTGCATTAGGCTTCACATGTGTATGTCCTTCAGAATACTTTCAAACTGATGTTCCCAGATTGATTTATCCATTTGGAAAATGCGTTGTATACATGTCCAAGTATTTGTATGCTTATTAATGGATTGTTTGTGAATCCTTCATAAAAGATGTGAGGAACCTCAATCACTCAACTCTCCTTGTCTTTTTGTTATTGTCTCTACACAGAGTTTGCAGGTGCAAAGTTCAAAGTTATAGTGCATAATTGATTCGTCATTGTATATTTATTTGAGAGTTTCTTTTCTCAGATGAATTATATATCTTGGCACTTGCTTATGTCGGTGGACTTGTGCATTCCAGAAAAATGAGATTCTTTGAGGATGGTTTAGATTAATGCCATGTTGATGAATTACTTCCATTTGTTGGTTCAATGCATATTCAAGCTTATATATTAGTCAGTTGATGAGAAACTTGACTATTAACAAAAATCTCGTTTATTGCATTTATCTTGGAAAATTTTTTACTTGAGTAGCTCAAGCAATTGAAATCATCAACTAGCTTTGTTTCAATTTGAATTTTATCTATAAGTACATTTGTTCTGGGTGTTTTCTTAACTGTTTAAAAAAAGAAAAAAGAAAAAATGCGAAATGATAAATGTAGTGTTTACAAAACTACTTCTGTTCCCAGTGGCTCTCTTACATATCTTGACCTACAGGCTACATTAGATTTGAAATTCTTTTCAAGTATGTGAACAGCTATAGAGCCTAAAATCTTCTTTAACTTTTGTCAATATCACTTTCGTCATGTATGTGTATTAATATATGAAATGTTATATCATATTTATCCATTTTCTACTTATTAAAAAAAAAAATTATGAGGGTCCTGATGGAATTGTGAAACTTCTGTACAGCTATTGTTAGGTTGGAAGTGTATAACAGGATCTTTTTGTTTTTGTTTTCTATTTCTTGGTAAATACCGAATGGAAAAGTTGTGTCTGTGTCAAATTTAACTTAGCTATTCCATGGTTTTCTCTAGGTAGGAAATTATTTCTACTTTCATAATCTTTTACTTGAAGAAAAATTAATATATAGTACATTTGAGTTGAAGATGGTAGCCTGGTTTTAATGGCCATTTAATCTTATCTCCAATATTCCAAACAGTGAGAGGATTGTCTTTTCAATCTCATATTGGGTGGTTCAGAATTAGAATATTTATTCTTCAAAACTGTTTTGTGGGATGTCATGCTCATGTCATATGCATCAGCAATTTCATCACTTGTTTTATTTCACATAAAAATAAAAATAAAATGAGCACAATGCTAAGATTATAGAATAGAATAGAATATAGGACCTTTTGCCTACCCAAACTTTTTAGTCATCACAAGGCATGGATTCCTGGCTGTGAAGGAATGGACGGCTCTGATATAATTGACTACAATTAATTTAAGATTCCATAATGATATTTGATTTACTTAGAAAGTAAAGTAATCTATATCTCTAATTCCTCAAAGTAGAGGAGGCTGCTTTTATTGACCTAGCCTTTTCTTTTTCTTCTCTTGCACTAAATGTTGAAGGTTGTACCCCTGATGAAGGCAACTTTAGCAATTAAGATCATACTTTATTTTCATAATTTTGGTTAATTATTGTCACATCGGTTATAGAAATATTATTTTTTGTTTTTCTAGTTTATTTAATATACTAACCACTTTAAATGTTACTTAAAATATTGTAATCTCTGCCATATGCTTTTATTCATTATAAAATATAATTAGATGTAGAATCTGCCTTTGATTTTCATCTTGATTAATTAATTGCATACCTAAGATTAATTACAATTTTTTTCAATCTGATATAATGCCGTTTTACTTAAAAGAAAAGAAATCTTACCTAATTTTTAGTAAATTGGCATCATTTTATTTATAGAAATTCATAAAAATGACAATAGTGTTTTTTCCTTAATTAAAAAAATTGATGAATCAATTGAATTGCACTTTCAAGTTTCAATTTGAAAATTTTGGAATCCAATTTAATTTTGTTGAGGTCATTTATATTATTGATGTATGATTGATTATTTTCTCACCTAACTATAAGGTGGAGCGACTTACCTTAAAATTAATATTCTAATGATAATCAACCATTCCTACCTAATTTCTCACTACGGCTAATCACAATAACCAACCCTGAAGTTGGAAAAATGTCAATTTTCTCGTAAAGAGTTAAATTTTTGAAGCTTACACCTTTCAAGTCTATTAACTATCTGAGTAACGCTAAGAGTTAAAGAACACCTAAGGGGGGTTATTGGAAATAACCGTTTCGCACTGAGAAAACTACCACATGGGTTACCGTCCTGTCCACAAACCTAAAAGCTAAGAAATCTGCATCCAATCCAACGGTCACAATTGCCTATCGGTAATCTCTAAGAATTGCCTCAAATGCGAGTTTATTTATATTCGTTTATGCACGTGTCATTCGTCGAAGCCAGTTTCACAACCTCCTTTCATCACTCAGTGTCACGTTATTTTTCTCACCCGAAAACTCTTTTTTTTTTCTCTCTTTCGTTTTCAAAGTTTGTTAGAGCAAAGAAAGGTGAA
The DNA here is from genome assembly GCA_026212285.1 of Bursera cuneata. Classification (NCBI taxonomy): domain Eukaryota; kingdom Viridiplantae; phylum Streptophyta; class Magnoliopsida; order Sapindales; family Burseraceae; genus Bursera; species Bursera cuneata. The sequence continues at coordinate 16,265 of JANLJB010031204.1, forward strand.
AGTTTGCAACAGAGGCAATTCTCTCCATCGAATCTCGAGAAGAAAAACCAAATCACGATTTAGGGTTAGGGTTTTCATTCGAAATTCCCGTGATCGATCATTCACCGATCTTCCTTTATTTACGATCCTACCACCTCCTTCTTTACCTCGTTTTCATCGTCTGATCAACCCGAATCTTGCGAAACATGGTCTTGGTTTCTAGGCGAAACAGTAATTCAGTTATTCGTCGATCGGATTTTTCTCTTTGTTTCATTTGCTTTAATTCAAAACTTTGTCTATCAATTCTCTGAAATATTAGGGTTTTGTTTCGAATGATGTGAAAAGATTTCCCCTTGACGTGTAAATCTGTCATCCAATCGATTGATTGCCTTTATATCTCAATTGTGTGATTAGAGTTTCTTGGGTGCGTTTTGTTGTAATATTTTTGTGTGATTGTGCTCAATTCGGGGTTGTATATTATGTATATTGAGGATTTGAAAGTAGCAGAGGAGGAGGAGGAGGAGAAGGCTGTGGCGGAAAGCGAAGGAGAAGTGGAGAAATCAAATTTGTGCGCAGAAAACGACAACGGTTTCGTTGGTGGCGAAATTGCAAGAGGAAGCATTGCCGCGTCGGGGACGAAGAGGATTTTGGTTGGTGCAGGAGCTCGTGCACTGTTTTACCCGACCCTGCTTTACAATGTTGTTAGGAACAAGTTTCAGGCTGAATTCCGATGGTGGGATCGTGTTGATAAGGTATAAATTGTTCAAATATTATGTGAATTTGTATAATATAGATGAAATATAATCGTTTTAGGTCGCGTTTTATGATGTGTGTTGAACTTTTGAATCGACTAGGGTGTGGCTTTTGCATGTAATTGACAAGTTTGCCTGACATATTTTGTGATTCTATCAATGCAACTCATGTGAAAATGGTTGTTTGTTTCCAGTTTTTATTGTTAGGAGCCGTTCCCTTCCCTGCTGATGTCCCACGCCTAAAGGGTCTGGGCGTTGGCGGAGTGGTCACTCTAAATGAGCCTTATGAGACTTTAGTCCCGACAACTCTGTATCATGTGAGTGTTTAATTCTGGATTTTGTACATATTTTTGTGGATTTTCTTTTTCTTCTCTATAATCGATGGTTTTGGACTATTAACAAAATCTGTGGCCTACTACGGTAATACGAAAATTTAGTGGAATGATATGTTTACTGTTCTTTATTTCTTTGGAATTGGAGCTGAAAGAATGATTAATGTTTCTTTTCATTGATATTTGTTTCTGTTATATACAGAATTAACTTATGGGAACGCTGATATTCTTTGTTTTTTCCCTATACCTTTTCTCTACATAATATTTGATTTTTTCCTTAAATTTTTGACAGGCTCACAGTATTGATCATTTGGTGATTCCTACAAGAGACTACTGTTTTGCACCATCCTTGAGTGACATATCACAAGCTGTAGATTTCATTCATGGTAAGTATCTTACAGTAGATGTAAAATTGTTGAGTCTGATTATTTGATTCTCCATCAAGTTCCATTTTGGATGTAGTGATGCACACTATGCATATATCAAAATTTTGTAGGGATTATTTTCAACTACCTTATCTGATAATATTATTTATGATTCTTTGATGTCAATGATGAAGCAGAATTTCAATCTGAATGTTCAATATGTCTTGATATTCTGTTGATTGGATCTTTAATGGTTATGTATTATTTAAGGGCTTCTAGTAATTTGCCATTTTTTTTATTTACTATTAGAAGGAGAACTAGTGTTTCTGAATTTAGGATAAAAAGTATTTGTTGAATTGCTTCATACTTATTTTACGAGTTAACATATTAAAGCAAATTTTTTTAATATTTTTTATCTGAACTTCCTTATGTTGTCTTGAAGAAAATGCATTGAGTAGGAAAACAACATATGTTCATTGTAAAGCTGGCCGGGGACGCAGCACAACCGTAGTAATTTGTTACCTGGTAAGTGTTACATTCAAAAGAGTTTTAACTTATTTGTTGGAGACTTAACCTTTTGTGAATCTTTGTTTTATTTTTTTTTAAATTAATTTATTTTTTGTTTTGGGTAGGTGCTTCATAAGCAGATGACACCAGATGCTGCTTATGATCATGTTAGGTCCATCAGGCCAAGGGTGCTTTTAGCCCCCGCCCAGTGGCAGGTAAACTAGTTAGATTTATATGTACAAGCAGCCTATGGGCGATGTTATTTTTTGTATATATATATATAGTTCTCATCTCTCATTAACATTCATTTTCTCGGCTGAGTTGGTTTATTTGAATTCCTTGTCTTCTGGGAAAAAAAGGTTGTTTCTTAGCCTTCTCTTGTTGCTTGTCATTGCAGGCTGTTCAGGAATACTACCACCTAAGGGTGAACAAGGCTTGTCTATACAGACATGTGACTGATCAAGTCTTCAGAGCTCCACGTTCAATGACCACACAAGATCTTGTTGCCTTTGATGATAGTTCTCTAGTCATTGTAACAGAATCAGATCTTGATGGATATGACTCGAGCCTTGTCTCTAGTGATGTTGGAAGTGAGATATGGGCAGATCTCAGTGTGGTCTACCGAGTTCGAGTTGCCGGTCAGGCAGCTTTGGCAAGAATCTCATGTCTCTGGTTACGCTGCCGCACGGAGCAGAAGATTCAGGGAAATAAATTGGGAAGGGTGAGCAGTTGTTCAATCAGTACTGATCACCTGGGTGGTATAAGTGTGGACATTCATGTCTACTGACGCCCACTGAAGTTGCATATAAGGTTGTTTTACAAGTTTTCGGTCTCCTTATTTCCTTTTGGTATATAAAAATAATGTTTCTTAGGCAGAACTTTGACTCTGTTTTTCACCTTGTAAATCGAGTTGTTCCTTGTCTTGAGTTCAATGGAAAAAATCCTAGCAAATAACCTTGCAGTTTTGAATGTTTTAATTATTCTGTTTTCGAAGGAATTCCGTGCAAATTAAGGCTCGATAATTTTTAGTCTGAACATAATGTAGAGGACGAGAAGAGGATATTGAATAACTGTTTTGTAACATGACAATTGAGACCATTCATGCTAGAGGGAAACGTGTTCATGGAGAAGATTGAGCGAGATTGATCGGCTTAGCTAGACGTGGATATCACCTAAACGGGTCGTATTACCATATTTTTTCTGTTGTATCGATGCACTAAGCATTAAGTGGTATTTTTAACCTTCATATATATATATATATATATATATTTTAAATCTTTATAAAATTAAAAAAGGATGCATTAGAGTCTGACAACTAGAGTCCCTGGACGGCGAAACAGTGAAGCGATGTTTCTGTACATCAATATTAGTAATGATCAACGGAAAATTCTTCATAGGTATCACCTTTATCATGCACAAACACCCGATCCAGAGTACAGCACACAATAGAACTGCTTAATTAAGCAATGATGTAGAATTTTCATAACTAGCGATGGTCTTCTGAGAGCTCTAATGGAGTATCGTAGAATACATCGCAAATAATCAACATCAATCAGCGAGTGCCAAGTAAAGATGTTCATGAATTTTGAACTCCACGTGTGAATATAAACCAAGAAAGAGACAGAGACTAATCCTCTGAAAGATCTAGAAGTTCTCCAAAGAAGCTCTTGACTGAAGAGGGCCACCTATAGGATAACGATCCATCAAATACCAGTTCAGAAGGTGCCTTGTCCTCTAACTGATTCATTAGCTTTGTCTTTCTGCTTTGTGTCACCCTTTCTACACTGTCCACTACCACTGCCTGATCCTTCAGATAAGGCACCACATACTTCTCCATATCAGCTTTCGAGATTTTGAGATGACCTCCTGCCACACTAATGTAGCGAACCTTTCCAGCGTCATCCAAGCTTTTAAGACCGATCCAGTCTTCTGTGTAAAGCTCTGTCTGCACAGATAATAATATGTCGAGAGAACAAATAACAATTATAACATACTTAAAACTTGAAAGCTAAGCGCAGAAGTCAGAAATGTATGAATTCTGAGTTTCTTCACTCACTGCTACAAGCAGGCATCATCTTCCCCCACCCTATTGTCCCCTTTTCCAATTTTATACAACTTGTAAAGAGAACTAATAATGTACTTAAACTTGAAAGCTAAGAGCAGAAATCATATGGATCACAAAAGTTTAAACTTATATTAAGATCAGGGTTTTCTATGGTTTCTTTTAATTACTTGATGACAAAGGGTCGATGTTCTGCAGTGCCTGCGGTGATTTTCACATGCAGCACATCTCAGACTCCAGCAGTTCAATGGTATGCTTAAGAAAAATACTTCATATACTAGAATCCTTGTAAGACACGATTAAAACTTTAGCTTCATCTATTAAATGAAGGCTATGCCCATCAAAGATATAAACTGCAACAATGGTTTGGGTTGCTGACAGACTAATATCACTACAAAGAAAAAAGAAAAAAAAAAAAAAGACAGAATACCTGTTGAGGGGGTCGAACCGGATTGAAGGCTCCATCTGGATAATATCCAAACCAGGAGGTTTCTCTAGGTATCAAAACATTATCATCCTCAAACTGTTCGAAAGTTGAAGGATGACACATGAAGAAAAAGATGAGCATCTGGCTTAAACTCAGAAATTTCAAAAATAAAAATGTCTGGAAGATGAATTTATTTTACAAAATGAAAAAGGAAGATTTATTCTGAATCACCATTATAAGCACCAAATTCTGTAAGCTAGTTAACCGTTTCTTGTAAGTGGAGTTCCTCTGATTGGGAAGTTCATTATTAAGCTTCGGAAGAAACTTGCATTTTCCCAAATAATTGGATATATCCTGGAAAATAAGAGTTGATTTTCACAATCAGGTTTAAAAGTATGGTGTTTGCTAAAATGGATACCATGGAATGTTTATAATTATGAATGCATTTGCAACTTATATCTCCATGTAGAATATCTGATTTTATTTTATGTTTTTTTTCCAAATATAAAAATTCATGTATTGAAAACTATCAAAAAGAAAGTATAGAATCAAGTTTTTGACCCCTGTTTTTATGACTACACAGCTTCTTCAAAAAATTGAGAATAAGATATAATGCAATAGAAAAGCCTCAATACAACATCTTCTCTGGTCTCTCAAGTTTTTACTCACATTTGGTAATTTAAGATACCCACTGGGAGCCAAATGATCCTGCAATTCCACATTCAAGAAGATAAGCCTTGTTAAAGACATCAGAAGAAGAATAAAGATAGCCAGAGATAGCCAGTACTTCAAATTGTCATGTCCTAAATAATAAATAAACTGATTGCAAGTACACTTAAGAAAAATGCTCAGAGGCAAGGTACATACTTGGATATAGTCACTGTAGATCTCTGACTTGATTAGGGCATCTGCAATTATACATAAAGCGCCAGACTGCAGAAGCACAATTAATAATACCAATTAGAGCTCAAGATACAACAAAAGAAAATTGCAAACAAGAATAAGAATTCCTTAACAACAATTTTTTATAGATTTCTCTAATAATATCATCTATTTCATGATACAATCATTTAATCAAATTTACCATATAAGAATGTTGAAATATAAACTTAGCTCGAATATTGCTAGGTTGTGCATATTGGCATAAGCCTTTCTACAAGACCAAGAAAATTTGAGAAACTCTATATAAATCCAAAGGCTATATAGTGATAACGATATGTACTATCATTGGGATGTTTTGGATGACAGTCCCAGTTTAGGGGACAGCAAGTTCTATTTTCTCAGTTTTTCAGGTAGAGACAACTGCTGTGTAGAGTTGATTAATCCCCCCAGCCTAAATGTGGCTCTGCTTTTAAGCAGTTGATCCTGCTGGTTTTTCCAGCGTCGAAAAAATGTTCACAAGCAAAATTAAAATTGACCTGGACCCAAAAAGATCTTTTCAAAGACATTACACCTTAAGATACTTTTTTTTTTTAAATGATGATGAATAATGATGATCAAGCCATTCAAGCCTTCGACAGTTTTGCATAAAACACAGTTAGTGCAGCAAAGTTGCCCTCCAAATTGGAGCAAAAAGAAAAAAGGAACTTTTCAATTGATTGAAGATGTCATACCAAAATTATATGTGAGACACTCAATGCCCTAAGTTTTGTACTCAGGCACAGGAAAGTGCAAACTTATTCCCAATATTACAGTTGCTCAAACTTCCAGTCAAGAAATTGCAATGAGTCAATTCCAGCGAATGGATGGGAAGGTCACAATAGTACTTACACCACAAAGGGGCACAGAAGCAGTACCAGCATGAGGCCCTCCTAGAGATACAAAATTCTTTACCTGTTACAATGATTAATGGAAGAAAATCAGAAATTATATTCAGTCTATTTTAGGGAGGTCAAAGAATCAAAAAAGAATCCCAAGAACATTTCTAACTCGTAACTATGATCATTGGTGCATAAGCATAAAAAATATTTCGGCTGAACATAAAAAACTTATGAAAAACTTTAGATGACAAGGTTTTCAGAATATTCAAAAAAAAATTCTATACATGTAACCAAAAGGTATCAATCTAGTAAAAATCAACACCAAGAAAACCCAAAGCATAATAGAAGAGTGTTATGAGATTTTAATGAATTCTTACAGGTGGTCCACCATCGCAGAACTCAACAACACCTCGACCTATCAAGTTACCCTGTTAAAAAAAGAAAAATAAAAGAAAAGAAAAGGAACCAGTGAATACAAGTCGCCAGAGTATTCACAACAAGAGAAGAACTAAAAAAGTCATTTTCTGCAATAAACATAGAGACAATGAATTTATCATTCACCTTCATCTATCTATTCAATGATTTACAAATTCCCTACCAGACAAGATTAGAGGTTATTATTTTTCTCAAAACCAAATTTAGATCAATTTATAACATGATATTGAGATGGGTATCAACACCTGTTTGACAGTTAGTTTTATATTTAGAAACTATACCAGGTAAACAACCTCAAAGTCGTTCCTAGTACCTCATCCAATCCAAAAAAAATAAAAAAATAAAAAAAAAAGAAGAAATCACAAATGTGCAAAAATTTTCTGCATCAATAAATTACCTGGGAGAGACCGACTATGTTGTAACCTCTACTCAGTTCTTTCATTTTCTTCACCTGTGGGTACAATACTTGTCAAAAAAAGGCAGACAGAACAACTAAAGCGGGCCAGTGAAATAACTACAGCTATCAGGAAAGCTTCATTACCTTGTCACAAACAATTTGGGTCTGCAAACAGATAAGATCCCAATCAGACAATTCCATATAATACATATAAAACTAAAAGCTTAAAAGTACTTATCATTCTTTTACCTGTTCCTCAAGAGGCATAAACCAGGAATCCCATGTTCCACCCCCAACTTCTCTGCAGGATAGAAGAAATGAAGTGAAATCGTTTCACATGGGAGATAACAATTGAAAATGTGGACATGTGAAAACTATTCTACTGGTTTGTACTTCCTAGTAGTCACTTTTTAAAGAACAAATAGTTGCAACAAACAATTAGCCATAAATGCTACTGCCATGCTTCAACCAAGTTACAAACTGAAAAATTAACCAACTTCAGGAAACAGGATAAAGAAACACCAATTCATGGTTTGTCATCATATTCGTCAATAATTATTCCCAGAACCATAATAGTAAACCAAGCACAAGATAAGATACCAAACTTGTTTCAGTATGTCTTCATACATAATTAGCAGATACCATTTCTAAGAGGTACTACGTCAAGACTGAGTTATAAAAAACAAAAAGAAGAGACAATAAAAACGTACATGCAATATCCATTAATACCGGAGAACTTGCTGAGCTGCTCAGTGAACTTTTTAACTCCTCGATTGGAGCACTGATCTCCAATACCTGCCACGAGAATAAATCATTAGATTAAGACCAAGATGTTAAAAGCGCATAAAAGTTAGAAAAAGATTGTATAAAGAAAAATATTTTGGAGAAGTAAAACTAGAAATCAATGTGAAACTGAAAATTGCTAGAAAAAATTTAAGAAATGTTTCAATGGTGTTTTGACATCCCATTAAAATTAATTAAGTTATAGTTTTTTTTTTTAATAAATTAAGTAGTTCATTAGATCAGATTCATATGATGGATGCATGGTTTGGTAGGCTCAATTAATTCTAGCACACACATAGACACACTTGATTTATTTTCACTGGATCGAATTCTGCGAACCAATGCACCTGCAAGTTGCAACATTGACTCTTCTCAAGACAAACTTTAAAGCACCACATCAAAAATTGCCACAACAAAAACTTAACCCAATCATATATAATATATTAGCCTTAATAACAAAATGAATTATAATAAGGTTTCAAGTTAATCTTATTGTTAAATCAAATTAATCAAACTAATGGTTCCGAAGCAGATACAACAATAACCACTACTATAATCTGAATGTTCTAAACTAAAACTAAAATTTTTACAATGAATATTATTAATCAAAGCACGTGCATCCGACAACCAAAACTCAAATTTACTACTCTTCGGATATTCAGCCATGAAGGTAAAAGCAATGAGATATAAATATATATAGTTAAGTTAGCAAGAAAAATTCAGGCTTTATATGAAGAGTAAAAAACCCATAATATATAAGATATAAAAACGCAAAAAAGGAACAGAATTTATAATTTTTAAAAAATAAAGAAAAAAAACAAAACGAACGCAATAGAATACCATGGATGACTATGAAGGGAATGGAAAGGGAAACTGGAATGAAAAATAAGGCGAAAAAAGAGAGAAAAGAAAAGGGTAGGGAGTGAAAAGCCATGAAAACACAGAGATGAAGAAGAAGACGATGATACTATGGTTGTTGTCGGGGGTTAGTTAATAATAAGCGTGAAGAAAGAATTCCAAGAAGTCATGAAGAAAGTGTGAATAGAAGAAATGCAAATGGAGGTTGGTGATTGGTGGAGGAGGGACGAATCAAAGGAGTCACCGCCCTTCTGTATTAATTTCTCATCTGTCGTATTGCTGATTGCTTCTTGCAGTCACCAATTGGAAAATGAAATGTGATCACTGTCACTGGCCGTGGAGTGAGATTATGTTGTTTTTTCCGCAGCTAATGCGTCCGTTAATTGTTACTTGTAGGTCTGGGCTTGCCAAGTAATATGGCCCAGTACACGCTAAGCCATTTTACTTAAAAGTAGTAAGAAACTGGAACTGATTTCAAGTTCAAGTAAATTATTGATCTTAGATTTTAATGGTTGTTAATTGGTTAAGATAAATGAAAAGAAAAAAAAAATATTTGCAATCTTAATTGAATTTTAATCATGTGATTATAATGTGACAAATAATATCATGAAATGTTTAAGTTGGTTGGGGATTGGGATTGGGATTGTGATTTCTTTCTTAATTTGAGGAACTCCCTCTTGAGTTAAAATTTGGGGTGGGTATAGAGATGGCCATGCCTGACTTGTTGAGTTGAAACCCTTAATTATAGTAAATTATTTCTTAATAAGCATGAATAATATGTTAATTACACATAATTTAAATACAGTTACAAGTTGAAAAGGAAGTATTAACTTAAAAAGTAAAATGGTAATTTAATAATAAATAGTTGTAGCAATAACAATTTACATGCTTTCTTGTGGAAAGTGTAGACTGGCCGGACAATTAATGTAAAGTAAACACAAGATAATGTGAAATGAACAAAAATCTAAAACCCTGAAATGTTTGTATCCGAGAAGTATTCCTCCCGATTTCCATATTTGCCTTTACATCAGTCCTCCGAAGTCTGTTTATCAAAATTGCTTGTGCCCTCCTTCACAGCAAACCTGCTTAAAAAAGATGTATCTCATATCAATCTCCTTATATATAATATAGTTGCTTAATTGTTTACTTCCTTCAGAATGCATATATGGAATAAGTTTACATGGAAGGTCTTACGAAGAATCATGCAGCAATACACAGGACAGGTCTTTTGGTAAATGATCCACCACAAACATTTTGTGGGGAAATACATGCACCACAGCAGATGATATAGTAGGCAGGGCTGCAGCCGCAGTGCGTTGATTTTGTAAATATGCTTAGCTCATCTTATCTTTTGCCTCAACTAAGCTGGGGTTGAATAACTAGTTTTAAACTTTTAGTCAAAATTCATAAAAGTCCTGATGAATCTGGTTATTTTTACATAAATCTTTAATCATTTACTTGTCATCTTTACCAATTAATTAATACACTTTAATCTGAAGAAATATAGTTGGGGCAAAAGATAAGCTATTGATACAATTTCAGGTGAGTAACGATGACGAGAATGAAAATTTACCTTCATCATGTGCTATATATGTTGAGAAATTAACCATGCTTTGTACGTGAAGCTTTGCTGGAATTTTTTTGCTTCGGGATCTTCACTTCCAGGCAACTCCCAAGTCAATCCGAGGCCGAAGCTGTTGTCTGAGATATAAGGACTATATGCAAATGGGATTGCAATAGTTTTCACAGCTCTGCAAGAACATGGCGCCATCGCCGAAGAGGATTCCACCGTATAAACAAAATGTCTTGAGCCACTTAAGCATGGGATTTCCTTGAAAGAAGGTGGCAGCCTAGTTGAACAATTGAGGTACGTGTAGTTCTTGACAACATAGTAATAGCGGAAGAGAGAAAGGGTGAGATTGAGATTGAGAAAGACTTCATGGACACAATTTTTGGGGTCAAGAAGATCAAGCTTTTTGATATCGTAAGAGATTGATTTCACAGTCAAGTCACCATATGACGGAAAGTGAATCACAGTAGTGTTTGCTTTGCAGACAAGCTCAAAACCAGGTTGACCACAATGTTCCGAATGCTGCCCTTTCAACCGAAAAGGAAAATGAATATCCGGTGCATCGTGGCCGCATTTTACTGGTTGGCAATTTGTTTCAGAAGCCTGTGTGTTGGCATAGAGAGAAGCTACAAAGAGAATGAAGAAGTAAAGTGCACCCATTACTGGACATACAATACAAAGTAAACAAGGCCAAAGACTGTTAAATGCAAATGGTGGGTGAGGTCCTTTTCAGTGGAGGGAAGAAAGCTAGAGCCGCCCTGAAGTAAATTGTGGATTCTCTTGTTTCTTTTTCTCTTTACTCTTTTTTCTTTGATGGGAAAGAAGACGTGGAGATTTCCACTTGACTTAAAAGATTAGGTGCCTTGCAAGGTTTGCCAAGCTCAAGTCTTAAAGATTATTTTTTGCGTTGGAGTAGTTACAATGAGAGCTTTGATTGGGACTCAAAACTAAACAATTTATTATGCAGGTCAAGTGACAAAATAGACTGCACCATTCGGTAGGCTGCTTCTTTTCTTTAATTTTTATTAGGCTTCTTTACCATTAAAAATTTTCCAAAGAATTTGAGGAGAGTTTTTCCAACAAATTTATTAAAATTTTATTGTAAATTGCAGATCATTAGAATGTAACTGAGTCATTTTTAATCCAGCTTTTGGTGTTTTCTGCTTGACCTCCTCGACCTCCTCTGTTCTTCCCTTTGAATAATTCATTACAAAGGTGGGTTCATGTCATGACCTGTACAACTCAAGTCTTCCCATCCCTGTTTAAGTCGCTGGTTTCTTTAGAAGAGCACTTAATAATAATTAATGTGAAGTATTTGTAATGAGCTATAGCTTTCATAAAGTCTCGGTCAATATTGACGTGTCCGACGATTAATATTACCTTATAACCTTCGTTTCAAACACGACACAAATTGATCATGTCAACCCTTCGTTTCAAACACGACACAAATTGATCATGCGATACATGTGGATGACTATTTTCCACTAGCTTACCCAAAATTTCGACAAAAGCAGAAATCCATAGTTCAGATGGGATGATTGCCATTTCATCATGGCCTTGATCCTGGTCACATTAGATTAGTTTTTTTCTTCCTTCAAACAATCACAGGTCAAATTAATCTGGATAATCCGGTTTCTTTAATTTTTTTTTAAATAGATCACTAAACATCTGTTATATGCCAAACTCCAAATTGTATCATAGTTCTTTTTCTTTTCTTTTTTTTGGACAAATTTTGCACATTAATCATAGGTTCTTCTCTTAATGTAACATATGTGTACAATGCTAGATCCACAGCGGAAGAAACCGCCAAAGGAAAACCAAAGATTGTATAGGATTTACAACTGATACAACATTAGACCACAAGAAAATTATTCCAGTTTAACATGAAGGAACCAATAATTAAAGGGTTACAACAAATGCAAATCTTTGCACACTAGAAATACGCTGAATCCTAAACTTACATCGTACGTCAGGAAAAATGCAGGCAACAGAAAAGTCCATATCCCTACCAACTATAAGGATTGACAAGCTCAAATTCAAGTGTGAGACATCGGGTTATGGGGTGCATTGGTACACTTGAGATTTTTAATCTAAACTTCCAAAGACAAGGAAGACCCAGGACGAAACAAATAGAATTGTAGAAAGGAAAAAAATCACATCAGTTCCTTGGCTAGTCTCAGTGGTTTTTCTTTTAGGAAAGCAACATCACTATTTGGTGCAGTCAGCAGATGGTGATCTACTTCCTCTTCTTCACTTTCTGCTGTTAAAGTTGAAATTACAGAAACTGATCCATCGTCTTCTACATTAAAATAACAAATTGAATGAAGTTAAAGCAGTATTCAGTAAAAAATCTTGAGGGTTCTCTAATCCCTATTAAAATAATGACTTTAAGAAGAATCAGCTCTCATTCGCTGAAGATAAAGGTGGACAGACCCTGATCCCCAACCCCAAGTACTCTTCCCTAAAGATGAATCAACTAAGCTGCCCCCATGCAGGATTGTACCATAGACCAGATTTCTATGGATTGAACAAAATTGGTTTCCCCATGTATGGGCTGCCCAGACAGGTACGTTGTTTTTTGGACCTGAAGAATAACACATATCCTAACAAATCCATATCTACAGTAAATCACAGAAAATTACGCTAGTCATACTTCAACAGGTGACCAATACACAGAACATGTTCTTTGAATCATTGTGCTTAAAATCTTAACCAGTTTCACCACAAAATTTCAACAAATTAATTAAAATGCAAATTTGAATATCCTAAGAGGGGAACCAGAAGAGCAACAAATATTATAACCAATCTATGTAGAAAATAGATAAACTAAAATAGAAGCTATGTCACATTCAATCATATTGATTCATTTTTCATGCAAATGTACTAAAATATTATAATTTACCACAGAATTTACGCCAAAAAATGAATTTCTCATGCACGAAACAAGGAGAGAGAACAAACCAAAATTTGATGTAATAAGCCTCAGAATTCAGAAACATGGTCATCTGCACAAACTTACCAGAGTATGTTGCATGATCAGGAAGATGTGTAACCGCTGTGATTTGAATACTTTCTGGCAGCAGACAATTACAGAATGAACCTGAAAATTCAAAAAACTTCCAGGTCATCTAAAAAAAATCTAGTTACACACAGGCCAAAAAGTATACAGTCCATAGCATAAAGTATATGGCACCCAGCCTGTTCAGAACCCAGATATGTTAATTAATTCTATAGCATGGGCACTCAGAGATTCCTCTTTACATTTTACAAGAAGCAGAAAATATGTATGTAACACTTTGGTAACATATGCAATTATAGAACCAAATTTACAAAAGGAGAGAATTTTCTCTACCTAATCGAGCCAGCCGGTTTACCCATCCAGGAATGGGCTTTCCAGTCAGTTGCAAGCAGACTTCTTCAGTAAAATGGTTGCAATTTTTGGCAATCAAATGATATGTATCACCATGATACTTTCCAGAAAGCTGTTCCATGAAGGATCGAAATTCAGAACGAGACAAGCTTGTGCTGCCCAGGAACACTGACCTTCTGAAATTAAAGCCAGGACAACTTCTTGGTTCCACCTCAAAAACGCCGCTGGAAGAGTACTCATGGGCACCAAAGCCATACTCCAAATTATGAGCTGATTATCAAATTAGATACAATAGTAACTACATTAGTGAAACAAAAGTATTAAAACAGATAAGCAGGAGACAATTAATATAGACAAACATATTATGTAAAAGAAAATGGCACATAATAATTGAGATAGTATCTAGCAAAATTAGCATACAATTACAGCAAAAAGAGCAACACAATTTGTACATGCTTATTTTATTTTTGGTTACATGTCAGCTCAAGTGAAGATCAGTTTGAACGCCTACAGATTATACCATCATGGTTTTAACTTATAGTTTATTTTAAGTTCAGTTGCTCTAGAAGTACAATTATTTGTATACTCAACCTTTTGATTTAAGCATTTCCACAACATTTTTAAAAGATTGGCCTGAGAAAATATTAAGACCTGGCCTTTATATAAAATCAAAATACTAAATTATTCTTCATCCAACAGATTCTACTTGGTAGCACCTTATTAATACTTGATGCTATAGTTGGCTCTTTAAGTTAAGCAAAGCAAGGAAAGGGTTGGGGACTGGGTTGTCTTGACTCCTTGACAGTTTTTCGCTTTAAAAATGAAAGCAACCATGCATCCACCAGACAGATATATTACAATCAATGGAAGAAAACTACTTACTGACAACAGCTGTAAACTGAATAGAACAGGACAAAAAGAGAAACACAGATGCCACGTACGGCATTATTTCTTCTCTTGAAAATCTAAGCAACAGATGTGGCCTCCACTCTGTAATATGCCTTTTAATTTTACTAAAAGGAGATCTTGAGGTTTGACAACCAAATTCCTTGGCCTTTCACATTTTCTTTCCATATAAGATAAATAAAACTGAACATGAGGGTCTTAACTTTTTCTTTTCTAGAAAAAGAACAATAAATTGGCCAATATAATAAGAATAAGTCTAATCCATGTCCCCAGCCTCTTCTATGTACCTTCCTTAGTTTGGTGCAAATTCCTAAATGAAAAAGAAGCCATATCATATATGCATAATGGCAAACTTGTAAGTCAAGAGTATACAACAGGCATCAATGTGCAGCACAACGAAAATGTCTCTTGTTCAGCAATCTCAAAAACATGAGCATGGTTTGGAACAGAGACATGGGTGGATTCAAATGTTTGTGACATGGATGAGAGAAGTTAAACATGACAAAAGGAGGCTAACAGCAGTCATGTGGCACAGCCTTAATTGAACTTAGGTATTCAGCCACATGATTTTCTCACGCTACATACATAGGTTATGTCATTGTTTAATATCCAATAAATAAACAAGGAACTCACATTGATCAGCGAAAGACGTTCCTAAATTAGAATAGAATGAGTTTGATTATTCAAGTATTTATGCTTTAGTTCATTATTCAACTACATAGTTAACATAACTCTTAACCAAATGGATGATTGACCTTTTTACCACCTCAAGCACTTCTTTTCTATTATTATCATCATCAAATTCGATCCAAGAAACAACCAAAACAGCAACAATGCAGTCACTCTTAAGTCATCTAACTCAGCAAAAGATACCAAAACTAGTGCACACACAGTCTCACACACTAACATTCCTGAAATTTATATTATGACAATCTCTTCTCAAACTCCTTTTTCAAAATCTTTACCTATATATGAAGTACCATATAACTGCCACATGATCAACACTTCAATATCATAAGTCATTGAAATGGATTTAACAATGGTACCCATCAAGCAAACTATACAAACCCAAATCTAAAATTATTGACAATTTGCTAGCCAAAACTCCAACAATCACTGAAAAGACCACATTGTTCAAGTTCATACCCAAAAAAAATTTAAACAATTTAATAATAAAAATGTAAAAGCCATATACCTTCAATACCGGAATGAAAAATCCCAAGCCCAAACCAATAAAGATAGTTATTTACTGGTGTAAGATCATATACATTGAGATACAATGATGCCCGATTGCTTCCTCCACTACTCTGCTCCTTTGCCAGGCTCAAGCTTGAACTTGACGAGAACAACCGCATTGTATTCGACAATCACCTACCACGAAACCTTTAATTCTAAATCACCAGCTCATCATCATCTATAACAAACCAGCAGAACCCCTAAAAATTGCAAGATAAAGTGAAAAAAAAAAAAAAAAAAAAAAAAAAAAAANATAAAGTTAAAAAAAAAAAAAAAAAAAAAAACATCACATTATTACGACATCCGAAATCCCTCCTGCAACTTGTGCAAACGAAGTTTCCTTGCATAAGAAACCTTAAGGTAAATACGTATAAAAAAGTTTTCAATTTGTGTTTAAGAAAGAGTAAAAAAATCACATTATACGTTTATAATAAAATATAAACAAAAAAAAAAAAAAAGAATTCACGTTAGTTCAATAAAAGCAACGTCAAAACAAAGGAAATTGAAACTGAAACCCCTTGGTTGCTGAGAAAATCAAACAGAAAGGAGACGGAAGTTAAAATTTTGAGAGTTGGGTTTCGTAATTTATGTTAAAATTGCAGCAGAAATGTAATGCCCTCAAACTTTCCCACGTTTTCTCAGTAAGCAAACAGAGAAAACATAACGTAAAGTAACTTCATCTATTATTAACAAGAATTACAACAAGAAACTAGAAACTCTACCACAATTTTCATGAAATACAACAAAGAATTCCCCAAAATAAAAAGAAAAAAGAAAATCAAAAGATAACCGTGCCGCGCACGCGTGTGTGCATATGCATGCGTTATAAGCATAGAAAGATTGAACGTATTGAAAGAGAACTTACGAGAGATGAGTCATTCGAATTGAGCTCAGATCGGAGAGAGGAAGTGTTCACGTTGAAGCACTTTCACTTTTTGCTCTGTTTTTAGAAAGGAAAGGAGGAGGAGATGATGAAGAGGAATTTTTTTTTTTTTTTTACATTACGTAAAATGAAGGGTCTTTCGTCTGTATTAATTGTCTTTAATTAATATTAAACTTTGGAAGTTTGATTAATTATTATAGATCAGACTTGGCTTTGCCCTTTTTTTGTTGTGTTGTTATAAATTAATTAATATTAATAACACCCAAAATGGCATTTTTCTTTTTTTTTTTATTGCTTTTTTGTCTTCTTTTATTTGGTTTATGGTCTTCCTGTCAAGTCACATTAGAAACTTTAATTTATTTTTTTGGATGACAAGAGCAACCTAAGATTCTTTTTATGAATTTTTTTAATAAAAGACTTAAAACTATAAATATGATTTAAAAAATAATTATATTTTAACAAATTTAAATACTATAATCACTAATCAATAGATGGATATATTTTCTTTTCTACGGAGTACAAAGACTGAGAATTCAACGGACCAAAAAGAGTTATCCAGTGTTAATCCTAACAGTACAGAATTGTCAAGTAACTTTGTGCTTTGATGGTTGAAATCTGGCTCTTGTCGAGGCAGCTATTGTAGTGTACTATATCGCGTTGTGCTAAAAGTGGTTGAGTTGAGTGATTCGTTTCTCTGTTTGGTCACAGGTCTGCAGGGAATGATCAAGTGATTAGAGGATTGAATATATTTTTAAAATTAATATAATTATTGGCAGTTTAAGATATAATTAAGGCTTATTATTTCTTACACTAATCCAACCAAGCTACAAATGGCTAGCATTCCGGATTTTGGCATGTGGGCAGATGCCATAGAATGTTCAAAACTTATCTTATTATAATTGTTTAACATTTCTTTCTTTCAACACTGCGACTTTCCAAAAATAATTATGTTATTAACTCTATGATTTCCATCAGCCCATAATAACTTTCCCCCAAAAATTTGAGATCTAAACTTGTCCATACAGCCTCTGATATTTCTAAAAGATAGCAGATAATTAGATTGAAATTTCGAAACGTGAGCACTATGATCACGTTATGGAAAAGAAGGACCAGTGCAACAGGACCACAAATTTGGATTGAAAAAATTGAGCAAATTGAAATAAAGAGATCTGGGCCTATTAGTTAAGCCAGCCATAATGTACTTTTGGCTTCATCTAACTGTTTAACCTACTATACCCTTTTTGTCATCAGAACAGAAGTGCTTTTTAAAGGTAAGAAATATGGAAAAGTCACGCATGTACAATAACGATATGGTGTGTATTAGAGTAGATATATACATAGAATGTTATTTTGTAATTACATGGTTATATACTAGCCTCATTGTGAAGAAAAATCCTGGTACTGCCTAATCTCAAACTCCACACGCTTGCATTGCAAATGTTGCTTCATGGAATACCACACCAGGAAACAGAATTAAATTGCAGCATGTCACAGGATTAATGGTTGCTTGAATGGCTTCAATTGACTGCACAGGTCGTGTCTTGTGCTTCGAAGTCGTTATAATAAAGGGAGGAGGTCTGACCATCAAATTTGGAGACTAGTTGATGAGGATATAAACCGCAATAGCGCTTCCTCAGCCGGGCAATGCATATATCAATCACTCTCGTGAACATGGAATCTCCTTGGATGAGTGTTTGCTCTACAAACTCCGGTAAGGGCATCCACTGAAAACCATTGAGAGATCATATTAATCGTTACTAGACATTAGTGCCCTTCATATATATTTGAGCTCTTTCTTTCTAGAGGCAACAGATTGCGTTTAATTTAGTTAGTTGAGAAGTTTACATGAACCGGTATAGCTCACAACTCTTTGCATGATACAATATTGCTAAAACTAATCAAACAAAGCCTTCACTGTTACTGGTTTAAAGCATTGGTAAAAAAATTATGTTAAAGCATTGGTAAAAAAATTATGTTAAAGTCTTAAAGATGAGAGTGTAAAGTACCTTGGCAGCCTGAATTTCGAAGTCATCAACCTTGATCTCAGTTGATTGGGGATTTAGCATGCAGACAAAGAACAAATCCGACTTTTCAAAAGCCAAGTTATGGGCATGCCTGAAGTTGAAGTTGCAGGAAGTATATGATAAGCCAATCATGTGTCAGGAGGTAGATACAACGTACGATTGTGAAGACTTTTGACAACATTTACAAGTCTGATAAAAAATTTATGGTCATTACCTGAATGCTATGACTTCGACAAACTCGGTATCGATCTGCCAAAAAGAGAAATATTACAGCTAATATTAGTATAGAACATGATTAAACATTTTGAGACATTTCATGCTTGTCTAACTTGTTGATATGAATAGGCTTAATAAATAACATTAGAGACAACATAGCAGGAGCAAAATTTTACCCCAGTTTCTTCCTTGACTTCTCTGACAGCTCCTTTGAAAATCTCCTCCGACTGATATACCAAAACCAATTATTAACAAAAATATTTAAAAAAAAAAAAAAACCTCTCATTTCTTTGTTGGATTTTCTCTTTGATTTAAATTTAAAAGTACATTGAAATCTGATGTAAAAGGTATAAACAAACATATCGTACCTCATTGATGAAACCAGTTGGTATTTTCCAAAGATCATTGAATGCTGGATTGCAGTATTTCTCCTGTACTACAAGAACCTGCAGGAGAGATCATATTCAAAAAGTTTGCATTAGAATTAGAGTCATGGCTTTCTATTCATGCGCACGTATTTGGGTCATTGAGAACATGCTTGGGTAGGCACAATTATCAACTACTAAACAAATTAAACCAAATTGGTTTCTAGGCTCCTCTGTTCTGAGGGATACAAGACCTTATTTTCTCTTCATACTACTGTGAGAAGATAGCAAAAACGATGCCTACAAATAGGATAAAAAAATTCACGAGCTATTCTTGATTTAAAAGCAGAAAGTAAAAGAAACGCATTCTTTATTATAAGGAAGGAGCTACGTGAGTTCAACAAGTGCAAATGTAGCTGTCCTCCAGTCCACTTGCCCCTTATTGATTTTCGAAATCACGGCTTTGCAGATTGAGACTCAAAAGGACAAAAAAAAAAAAAACAAAAAACAAAAAACAAAAACAAAAACAAAACAAAAACAAAAAACAAAGGTCAAAGGCCTGTAATTCGGTAGTGCCATATGCATCTAATATGAGTGTCAATTCGAAGGATCTGAAGACTTGCAAGACTTGCAAATGATATCCCGCTAATGACCTGAATGTTTTCTAAACAATTTTATTGATTATGCTACGATCATTTATATGACAAAGTAGACTTTACTTAAATGGAATTAAATTCAGAAAAAGCTACATTCGATAAAGCATATTTTCAATATATAGGAACTGATACATTAAACGTATCTATTACTAGGCTGTTTCATGTTCGTCATTGAACTTTTAGTAAAGTTAAAAATAAGAGCTTAAGAGTTTCCTCTTTATTCAACAATAAAAGCTGAAGCAACTTTACCTCATTGTTGTCATTAATAACAAATCCCCCAACCCCTACATGATGTGTAGCATTAGCAGGAAGCATGCAAGGCCCATCTGGAATCCAATAGGTTAACATCACAAATCCTGGCTCTGCGTGGTGGTATTGAAAGCCTTCCTGTAATCAGATTACTTATCTCAGGTTAAGTGATTTTTAAGTGTAGATACAATCATACAAAGGAGTAAGCATAAAGCATTAATTGCCATCTCAATGTAACTTCATCTAGTTATTTTGCAAACTTTCAACCTATAAGGTAACAGCTCAGATTAGTTTATATTTTTCTACTTTAAGTCCAAATAATTGAGTATAAAGAAAGTTCAAGTACATAGAATGTACCTTTACTGCAATCGGAACAAGCTCTGAGCGCTCCAGCGGCAACTTGAGCCAAACTCCCTTCTTTTGCTGCAAGTATCAGGAATCAAAATAGAAATTTACGTTTTTCTGGACCAACTAGCAATCTGTATGCATTCCATGAAAAGTCGCAAATACTAGAAACAAGAAACTTATTTATGAATATGCAGTGTTCTGCAGGGGAAAGTAACACTTCAGAACAGAGGAACATCTCTGGATCTTGGCTACGTGTAATAAACTAAAGCTTCCAATACTCGGATTCCTATGAAGAAAGAGTCTATTGGTGAAGAGTAGAATCAAAATATCGTTAAGGAACTTACCACTCTCCTCCAATGGGAAAGAGAGAAACGAAGAATAGAAGCAAAGGCGTCTGGATTAGCAGGCAATCGTTCTGGATCAACAACAACTCCTCCATACTCATCATCAGAGGCCCCGAGTACTCCTCTTTTCCTGGAAAACAGACTTGAACTCGCGCTATTTGTTCCATTAATCCGATACGCATAATCTTCTTTTACCAATTTCTCCGGTTCACTTGAAGCAATTGCCTTCTTTGACACAGATACATTACCAGAAACACTCGACACAGAGACCCTCTGGAATGCCCCTGACACAAAAATAAAAAACAAACAAGCAAAATCATTGTTATGAACTTACTCCAAAATTCAACTAAGTTACGTTTTGTTTCTCCATGATTTCAACCAAATCAAATCACAAAAGGGCCATCAAATGTCTTCTTATACAAGAAAAAGACGAACAAAATCTCTTACCTCGGCAAGAACACAACCTGGGAGAGAATCGAACACCAACTGCAAGCTTGAAACTTGGAAACGAGGTCGAATATTTTCTTCCATTCTGAGCAATCCCAGATACAGAAACAGACATGGAACAGAACGGTTTCAACTCCATTGATGACACTTAACTAGAATCTCAACTACCTTAAAAGCAGATTAACCTTTAACTTACAATTGAGAAGTGAAATCAACGTCTTTATATATCAACTGAAGTCGACAAGGAGGGACTCGTTTAAAATCTTGATTTGGATTCGTTAAACACGTAAACTTCACACAAGAAAAAACTTGGGATTCATCGTCATTCGCATATCGGAGCAAACTAGAGCTTGAACGAATGACAAAGTGAACACGTTTATAAAGAGACAAGCCATTTAAGCCATGCTTAAGCTCGTGTTTTATCCAAGATTAAAAAACTAATTAATTTAGTGGGTATCTTGCTTAATATGTGGTGTCAAATGGGCATGTCGCATGAAAATGACATACAACGAAATTAAAATAATCTCCATTTAAAAAAAAAAAGAAAAAAGAAAACAAGCCAAAGTAACTAAAATGTTTGGATTGCTGCCAGAAAACAAAAGTAAAAATTTTATCCTCGTGGGTAACAGATGGGATTACGAGAAACACAGATTTAAGTGAAGTCCCTGTTTTGGGAGGCCTCAGGGTCAAGGAGGGAGATTGTTTTGAAAGGGAGCCTTCTTTCCCCACGCGCTTCAAAGAGAGTTGAGAATGTTATATAAAGAAAGAATAAGCCTATAGCATATTCCTAGGTTACAAAGCTAATAAGTTTTTCTTGCGAAGGTTTGTTCCTATTATTATTTGATACATGTACAATTGTATTCATAGCATATGGGATGTTCTTTGAAATAAGAATTTTCCTTTTAATAATATTGTTTTTTAACTAATTCTGTAAAGATATGGTCGAATAATTTTGTTTGAAAATATAAAAACAAACTAATCATTCTAATAATTAGATTTTAATTTAAGAATTTGGATCGAAATCATATTTTATAATGTCGTTATTATTCATGCTTTTAGTTATTTATAATTATGAATTTTTTTATTTTAACTTTTATGTTTTATAAAATTCAATGCAAAGCGTTTCGTTAATAATAATATTATTATACAAATTTTATATTATTTAAATAATTTTCAAGAGTAAAACTTTAACAAATATGGTTTATTCTTAATTCTTATTTTTTACCCTCTTTCTCAAAGTATATTACAAAATTTTCGGTAAGAGAGAATTACAAATTTGTGATCTATATGTTTTAATTAATTATTGTCATAAAAGTTTCAAAGAGTTAGACTACAATGACTCGAGAGAGTGGTTTGCACGCTCTCCTAAGGCGATTGATAAGTACTGTTCGGCATTTAACTTAAAATTGCGTGGACAGCATTAAGTCACGTGATTTTCAGATATCTTGCTGAGGCTTTTGAGAGATATGTTGGTCGGGTGGGTGAGTCATGGCTCACAAGTGGTGGAGGGAGCAAAACGGAGAAATTGTATACAGATGGACCATTCTATTATCATACAACTGGACACATGATTGGTGACAAACCAATAAAATTATTTAAAAAGATTATTCATTTATTTGATAGAATAAATAAAAGCTTCGATATTTAGTGCAGACGATACGGTAAGTTGTTGAGTGATTGGCATGATGTGATGAATTCTTGTAGTTTTGTTAATTTATTTGTTTGTTAGACTTACTAATTAATTAATATAAAAATTGGTGGGTGCGATGAGAAATTGGTGAAATCCACGTGTACAGAGAAATAGACAAGGGTGGAAAAAGACATAATGGGTTCCACCAAAGCCCCATTTTGCTGGACATGGGCCCAGCCCTTTACATCTGTCCATAATACATAATCAATAAAACTAATAATTATGCTTAGGGTAATAACCCACCGGACATTTCACTCAAATTAATCATTCCCACATGCATGGTCTACACATTTTGACGCATAATCTGATGCAGGAATTGTGTTGGAACTCATTACTTATCAACAAAATAATTAATATTATATGCGCTTTGGAGATGCTTTGATTAAGCTATTGAATACCTAAATTCTGTTCACTTTAGGTTTAGTGCACATTGAGTAGACATTTTTTTTTTAATTATTTCTCATTTTTAAAGGTTCACGTGATTCATATTAACCCAAAAAAAAAAAAAAAAAATTCAAGAGTCTGAACTAAGAGTCGGCAATTTTGACGCGTAGCAACATGTACTGTTGCTGTGATAAGGCATAATCACATTTATCACATGATTCAAATGCTAAAATTATACATATATGTAATATATAATGTGTTCTGTCGATGACCCAAACAAATTAAATATCTAAATAAAAAAATATATCTGTATTAGTAATTTATATTTATTTAACTAGATAATTGGTATGGATTAGGTGGTATGCTCGCTGTATATATATATATATATATTTTTTTTTTTCAATTTATAAGGAGATTTTGTTGGGTAGTCGACCAACGGCGAAGATGTTTTATCATGTCACTGATGAGTCAAAATGACACATTTGCATAATTGTCCTTGTAACCTTTTTTACAATGTACTGCCAAAAAGAGAACAGTACTCAACATGGTTCCATCAATGAAAGAAATCAGTAAGTCAAATAGACATTTACGTACCTCAAAGGGGCTTTATCGTCATTCTATATTTTTGCTGATAGGGACCTGAGCTTTTTCTATTTAAATTTAAAAATGAGATAATATCAAATAGTATTTTTATGTTTTGATATAATATAAGTAGAAAGTAAATTTATCATTTTCATCAATTAAATTTCTGAGATTTATTTTTTTTAATCAACAGTTAATTTTAACCCAAAAAAATAAATATTTGTCCATATTAAAATTTTTACCTTATTTTTAACGTAAAAAAATAAATAAATTATATTACCATAATAAAAAAATTTCTACTTTTTGGATTTTTATTTTTTAATATTAAGGAAAAAAATTTTAGTTGAGACAAATATGTATTTTTAAGGGTTAAAATTAACAGTTAATTAAAAAAATGAAACCTCAGGAGTCTAGTTGATGAAAATAATAAATTTATTTTTTATTTGATATTACGTCAAAACACAAAAATACTATTTAATTGTATCGTATTTAAAAATATTAAAAGTTTTATTAATTTTATGTAACATTTTATATCAATTGACAATTAACATGAATATATATTTTGTAACATTTCGTACGCATCCTCAATGTTATGAGTACCGCCCGACTCCCCTTTATTTTAAA
>JANLJB010031204.1:40865-67746 GCA_026212285.1 Bursera cuneata
TGTAGGAATATTTTAATACAATTATAATAAACACCAAAAATGCATTTTAAAGTTGAAAATATTTCTCACTTCAATCTTTTTTTCTCTCTTCTTTCTTCCTCTTTTCTCTTTTCTTTCCTCTTCCCCTCCTTTCCCTCATTTTTCTCTCTTCTTTCTTCTTCCTCTTTCTTCTCCATCTTCTTTTCTCTTTCTTAACTATAATCTTCTCTTTCTCCATTCTTCTTCATAACCGTTGTTTCTTATCTTAAAAATATGTCTAGCATGAGCCATGATGCACAGACCACATGCAACTTCTTTTTCTTTAACTTTTTATTTCATTTAGAAAAAATATCAAAATTAGTTAGGTTAGACTATAAGTAAATTTTTTTTATTTTTTAAAAATTATTATATTAGATTAGAGAGTTTGGGATTGATTAAAAGCTTTTGGAGAAAGATTTGTTAGATTGATGATGATGATGGTTCAAAATCTAGAAAAAACTATGAACATATGAAAAATTAAGAGCTACTTGATCTCGTTTATTTTTTATTCTTTTTTAATGTATTCAAATAGGTTAAATATATATTATTGTTGACATTATACTAAGTTATCTTATTGCTCTAGTGGTAAAGAGTGTCTTTTGTTTCTTTAAGAGGTACAGTATTAGTTAATTTGCACTGTGGCCATGGGCCCTGCACTGCAAATTCACAATTTTTTTTTTTTTAAATTTTACAGTAAAATTTTAAAAATTTAACCAAAATATAGCTTTGTTCTATTGACCCCCCAGTTTCTGGTTTTTCCAAGCGCCCCCGTTGCCGAGGTTCAATAAGTTACAATAACCATAGAGAACTTCTAGAGGCACAAACTCAAAACTGAAGATCATTTCACACTTTAATATCTCAATAATGGCAGTCACGAAGGCACTGCAAATTATTATACTTGACAGCTTTTATTGTCGTTACGTAGTTCACTCAACTTTTTGAGCTTATCTCATCAAGCTAACAAGTTATGTGAAGTGAATTATAACGAGCAAAGTATATGTATGGCAAATCCAAAACGCAGATAAATCTTGGATGAAGAAGAGGGTTGTTGCAGCCAAAACGGAACTCAGACAGTGTAATGTGGATTGACATGATCGATGTCCAAACCCCTCAACTTTGCGAAGGATTCAACCTTGCCTTTCAGAGTGTGAAGCTCCCTTAGTCTGCATAGCATGAAAAGGGATGTGTTAGTTTATCTTATAGTAAATGCTAAAGTTGATATGTAGAGCATTTTTGTTATGTTTTTGTTAACATTTTAAATTTATAGGTGTAGAACGTGGATTGTTGGGTCATGATGACTCTAATATTATGTTAAGTTTTTAAGTCGGTAGGTGTGAGCTTAAATTTTAATATTTAAACCTCTATTGGTTTTCAGGAAAGCAATGGACCTTGTAATCTCAGCACGTCTTCTGGCTTCTTCAGCCATGATGTTAATGTCCCTGAAAGTGTGCTTTTCCGAGAAATTCTTTGCCTCCAGAGACTGGAGACCATGAAGTGTCCGCTGTTCAGTTGCCCAAGCAGCCTCACGAGCCTCCTTACCAAAGTCCTTCTGGGTTGAAAATGCCGTCTGGCAAGATAGCAAACAACAGCACTCGTTAGCTCATCACAATATCAAAGACAAATATAATCTTAGCAAGATATGATTGAGTAATGAGAACAAGTTTGGTTTCACTCACTCTGTTGTCATACACCAGACCCCAAGCTTTACCGCTGAGTGCATATCGAACAGCAAACTTAATGGGATCAAGCAACAAGTAGGTCAAGATGTTGTATAACCAAATAACACCAGCCCAGGACCAACCAATCTTTTCAATTCCTGCAAATTCCCATGTTGCCATGGCTGATATCATAGTTGCAACCTGTAAGGAGCATGCACGATCAGTTTATAACAAGATATCACCTGAAGCAAGTGATAAAATAATTACAAAGAATTCTTAACTGTTGCTAACTTATTCTAAAATTTTGGAAGTTAAAGCAATTAAGTCTCCACATTTCTTTTGAAAATTATAACTTCTTTTAGAATTTTGTTTAGCAAACACTTTATAACTTATTTTCTAAGCTGAATATTTGTACAATACAGCGGAAATTAATTATTTCTTTAAGTTACAGCAACCCCAAATTTTGATCCACTCACAAGTTGAGCAATGATGAAGGCAGCAACGAGAAGAAGGCCAGGTCTTTCAGCATAAGACCAGCCCCTTGACCGAGTCACGAATATTAGTGCCTGGCTGATGGTGCTGACTTGAAGGTACACAGCAGATGCTAGCTTCGCTTGCAGATGTTCGTTTACTTTGGTATCAGAATGGTCCTCATTGAAGTTTTCAACATTGAAATGCTTCTGAGATAAGAGAGAAACAAAGAAGTTATTAACCGAAACGGGGATGAAAGCACCAACAGTAAACAGAAGGAATTGATTAGAAAATGATCGATTAGAAAATCCATTTACCGCAAAGAAATTGGTTCTGTAAGCTGTCCAGAAGAATATGACCGTCATAACGGCCAGGTAACCTCCTAAGACAATCCCAGTTGCAAAAATTTCACTGAGCTTCCAACTGTCAGGAATTGGTGAAGGCTTGACCCTGTCTTTGGATATTGTCATAATGGTACCTATAAATCGAGGAAATATGTAGAATTGAACGGTTGTAAATAAAGCTACATGCAAGACAAAGGAACTTGAAAGTTAGTTATCACATACCATCATTAAGGATGGCGATGATTAGTACCATGAAAGGCGGGAAATCAAACTTCCAGAATACAGCAAGCATCATGAAACCCAGCTGTTATATAAAACCATTTTCCAGTGAGTAACCATTAGATTGATACATACATGTAAGCACCTTGCATATGATGCAAGCAACCAAAACATGAAATCTGAAAGAATATAAAAGCGAAACATTAAACTTACCACTATACGAATTGTGATAGATACTGCATATATCTGGCAAAAGAAGACATTAGTGTGAGAAACTTGGAGTTTTGAGGATACTTAACAAATTTATTAAAATTTCTACTTCTTCAGGCATGAAAGAAACGAGAACTATTTGTTTACCGTGTAATTCTTCATTCTCTGAAATATAGCGCGGCTTGTTAGAACAGCACTTATGATCACACTCAGCCCAGGTTCTGTCAGGACTATATCAGAAGCACTTCGAGCGGCATCTGTCGAATCTGCCACTGCAATTCCTATGTCTGCAATCTTCAATGCAGGTGCATCATTGACTCCATCACCCGTCATTCCAACTATGTGTTTTTTAGCTTGTAATCTTTTCACAATCTCGAACTTATGCTCTTCAGAAAGCATAGAGTTAGAATTGGAATACAAACCAAACTTACAAGGCTCACAAGCCATAACAAACATGTTTACCAGGAAAGACACCGGCAAATCCATCAGCTTTCTCAATAAGTTCATCAACTGGTAGACCTGCAACTGCCTCATCTTTAGATTCACCAAGCAGCACGGATGAAGGATACATGTTTGTGCCCATTCCAAGCCTTCTACCTGTCTCCTTGCCAATTGCCAGTTGGTCACCTGGAAAAGAGGAACCATGGAAAATCTTGTCATAATAACATGGTACAAATATAACTGCTGGGGAAGGAAAGGAAAAAGTAATCAACTGTGATACAAACCTGTAATCATCTTAACACTAACACCAAGATCAAGAGCTCTCCTAATAGTTTCAGCACTGTCATGGCGTGGAGGATCAAAGAGAGGGAGAAGACCAACGAATTCCCAAGGCCCACCTGTACTGTCTTTCGTACCTTCAGGTACTTCCTGGGGATGAGAAAACTCCACATAAATACATTTAAGAAACAAAATTCCAGGATTTTATAGATAAAAATGTGTAAATACCTGTCGAGCAACTGCCAGGGATCGAAGTCCACGCTCAGCAAATTTATCTATTATTGAATGGACCTTCTTTTCAATTTCTGCTTTGTTCCATGCCAGATTAAGAATCTAATTTTTTCATAAAAAAGGAAGATATGTAAATTGGTGTAGGCTCAAATCATATGTTAGAGTGGTCAGAAATTTGTATTTGTAAAGTGGTATATTTGATACCTGTTCTGGTGCACCTTTGCTCACCCTGTGCATTTTACCGGCTTTGTCAAGGTATGTTAGTGCCGTCCTCTTATCAGTTGGATTGAAGGGAAGGAAGTGAACTTCAGTAATCTCAGCCCGTGCCTTACAATAGGTCAACAGAATAAACTCAGATCATCTGAGGCTAAATTTATGGAGTAAACCATTAAATTCACACAAGAGTTTCAAGGGATTAAGGAAACAACTAGGTAATCACCAACTAGAGTTTTGCAGCCACTCTAAAAGGAGGAGGAAAAGAACCCCCCTGAGATTATTCAAACAAAAATTTGTGTAGTTGACAAAGTTAAGTACCTCTTTGGGATCAGCTAGCATAGAAACAATTGCACAATCAATGGCATCTTGATTCTCTAACCTTGAAGCTCTGGCAGCCATCAAAACGACCATATCCTTCTCAACACCATTGACAAAAACCTGTAATGACCATATCGTTGTCAACACATATTTAATGACTAAAGTTCCAGTATGATGTCTTTTTTCAGGAGATAATTGAAATGGGGATGTTGAACAGAAAACTTATTATTTTTACATGACTGCTTGCGTTGACTAGACAAAATATGAATCTTGCTACCAAAATATGGCCCAAAGTTATGCATAAGCAACTGACCAGATAGTTTATGACCATATCAGTTGCTAACATGAAACAATAGGAAGGGATCAAGCACCTCTATCAAATTTTTGTCCACGGTAAGTTTGTTGAGAGTTAAAGTGCCTGTTTTATCACTGCAAAGCACATCCATCCCAGCCATTTCCTCAATAGCGGTCATTCTCTTTGTTATTGCACCCTGCAGAAGAACTTAAACAATGTGTTAGTTAATCAATTATCACTTAAACAAAGTATATAGGAAAATGGCATAATTCAACATTTTAATCTATTGTAGATTCAGAGACCTGTTGAGCTAAACGATGAGAACCAATGGCCATGGTGACAGAAAGCACAGTTGGCATTGCAATTGGGATACCACCAATAAGTATTACGAGAAGATTGTCTATACCAACTCGATACCCCCTTCTCTGAACCACATAAATGGCTATTAGTTCTATAACCATCCCAATAGCAATGGAGCAAATGCAGAAGTTTCCGATTGAGGTTAAGACCTGAAACCATCAAGCAAAATGATATATCTTGTTAACAATTTAACAGTGTATAAGCATTGAGTTGAGATTATTATTTTACTAAAAGGGTTCTGAGATGAACCTTCTGAAAGTGACCAACATGCGTTGTACTTTCCACAAGATGAGCAGCCTTTCCAAAGAAAGTATGTACTCCAGTTGCGATGACAACTGCTTCAATTTCCCCTTGCTTACAGGTTGAGCCAGAGTAAACTCCATCACCGGGACTTTTGGTTACCGGAAGTGACTCTCCTGTAAGAGCTGACTGTAAAAGAAAATAATATCAGACAAATCTAGATTAAACTCGGTTAGAATTTATGTAAGAAACTAATGATTCTTGCAATCACCTGACATCTTTTTTTTTTTTATTATTCGACAGGATAATATATGATAAATATTACGAGAAGAGCTTTATTTTACTTCTAACCTTTAACTCCAATGTAATCACCTTTCTTTTGATTAATTTATGATATTATTTCCTTATTTAAGCTTATAATTGTCAATTTAATTTTAATATTTAAATTTTTAATAAACTTCTTCCCATGTAAATGTTTTATAAATATTTATAACGTAAATAAGATTGAACCAAACTTCACATATTTAAACAAATATAACAAATGAATTATCAATTAATATGAATTTGATAATATATTAAGTTTACTATTTTTTAAAAAATTTGAGTTATTTTTGGTGTGTACTTAACCTAATATTTAATATTTATACCTTTAATTAATCTAATTATTTATTTCAAAATTGAACTGACATTCAGTATCTAGTAATAGTTGAGGATGAGTTTCTAGAGACGTCATAATTTCACAAGTTGGCATGGCATGATGAGTGAATACCTGATCAATTTTCAGAGGATCTCCTTCAAGCAAACGGGCATCAGCAGGGATAATGTCTCCGAGTTTGATACTGACAATGTCTCCAGGAACCAACACTGAAGCATCTTCCTCGCTCCACCTTCCATCTCGTAACACCTGATGAGAACAATCAAATTTTTTGGAAATAGAGTACAAGTTTTCCAGGATTAGAGAAACCAAAATAATAATAATAATAAAACATTAAAGATTTCAGGGAGTCCATGCGACAAACCTTAGCTTTTGGAGCCAACCGAGCCATAAGGGCTGCAGCGGCATTTCCAGCGTTATTTTCCTCTACAAAGCTGATGGTTGAATTGATAATAAGCAGAGCCAAGATGCCAACGAAATCATGGTAATCTACATCCTTGCCCTGCAAAGATATTGAAGTTTTATAATCAATCAAAAATTAAAAATTCTAGGAACCCCATCACATGTTCTCAAGCTGAAATTTCCATAATAAAACAGAAGATAAATTCTGCTGCTACGACTTACTCCTCCATGAGCAAGAGCGATGGCCATAACTGCGGCTGCTTCCATAACCCATGATAGAGGATTCCACATAAACCCCAAAAATGTGAGTATTTTGTTTTCCTGTGAAGGAAATGATTGGACCAAATTCAAGATAAATGTTGAATGTAACACCTTGTACACTACGACCAAGAACTCACAATAGAAAAAGAGAAGAACACAAGCTAAGACTAGTTATAAGTTACCTTTTTTTCTTCCAGTTTGTTATACCCAAAAAGCTCTAGCCGCTGTTGAACCTCATCAGAGTTTAGACCCTCTCTCGTACATTTTAACTTCTCAAAAACCTCTTCAACAGGGATGTTTTCCTGCACGAAAAAATCCAAGATTAGCATGTCAATGCCAGGAATACTGAAAATGCAGATTTGAAACAATTTTTTTATGGTAAAAACTTGTAACTTGGTATAAGAATCAATGTGCTACCAGAATGGCATGTCAACTTTCAAAAGTATGTACCAGATCAATGGTTTCCTTGCTGATAGCTTCAAGGGCTACTGCTGTCTTGTCCATTGAGATTCTCTCTTGCTTGAGCTCCTCCCAGCCAATCAAATATCGATAAGCTGCAGATCACGAAACATTTTATCTGATCACTTCATGATGCAGAATTCCTTTCCTTGTAAGATTGCAGACAGACTGCTAAGGATTCAGAACATTAATGGGATGCAAATATTCGTTCTTTTTGGGTTCAAATAGGGTGCATTTTAAAATACAATTTCTTTCCAGCATTTGCATAGCAACCAACAAGATCAACGATCATGTCTACATATGGTAAATTAATTCAAATTTATCAGAACCACCAACATAAACTAATTTATTAAAATATATTTGAATACCTTTTTAGTAAAGTTTATGTGAATAATAATGCAAGGAAATCATGTCTTCCCTAGCTAGCATTTGTAATATGATTTCAGAAGAATAAGTTGAATTTAGAATAATATTAATATATGCATGCAGCACATTTATCAAAAAAATTAAACTCTAGAAATGAACTACTTTCACAAAGGGGACATCCTAAAAAGACGATTATCTCAAGCTAGTTATTGAAATTCCAAAAATTATATAAAATATGAAGTGCATACAGATTCTACCTGCAGCAGTCTAAACTCAAACAAGCTGCTTCTACACCGTAAACTCACTACAGTTAATAATATTCTCCGAAAACCTAAAATCCCTTTCGAAGATTTCAGAGAAAACAGTTTTGCATTGTTCGAAAACCCAGGAAATGACTCGTAATATATAACGTGTTGCCTCGTAAAAAAAATCCCGAGGCACACAAGAGAGACATGAGAAGAGGCAGTGAAGCAGAAAACAAAATTTTGGCATCTGCATCTCCGCTGCCAGCATTTACACAACAAGAACAAAGTGTTGTTTCCAAAGATACACATGGTTCATATAGAGCAATGATTGGAACGTTTTGTACCCTTATACGTTTAGTTTGCAAATTCTGTTGTACTTGGCAGGTACCACGAGTGTTTGCAGTCTTCTTGTTTATGTGCTTCGTGCACATGCCATAAATGGCAAGCCAACATCAAGGTGCACATACCATTCACACGTACAGATATGTCCATAGGCTAGTGATTTACCATTAGAGTTTTATATACGTTAATTTATAGAATTCTTCTGTTTGATTTCTTGCTTTATATTTTTTTGTTCATGCGCGATGGAACCAACGTCTCCATGTGCAGGTCTCATTGGATAAATCATATATATTCTCCGATAATTTCTTTATTGTTGGATACTTTTTTGTCCATTTCAATCGAATGGAATATTATTGATCGGACATTTTCAGAGCAGTTTGACGACGGTCGTCAATGTACATCGTCATGACATCACTTATGAAATTATATTTGTTAATTATATAATTGCAGTGAAGAACAAGCCAAAAGGATTAATACATTTGAAAGTGAAATTCTTAAATTAACTTTGACAATGGTGATAAGGTGAGGCCATATCATATATGATCCATTAAAGATATTCTTTGTTGTCGACTGGCTGTAACCAGTACGCTTTTTTCATTGAAATAACAACAAGATGATCATTTGTTTTTAAAGGGATAAATCTAAAAGTATTATTCTATCAAAAAAAAATGTTACCTATAATCAAGTCCAAAAAAATTCTTCATATGTATATACCTCATTTTCTTTTCTTTCTTCTGCACTAAACTGAGTGGATGGATGATCTGAGTCATCTGACGAACATATATATCCATTCTAAACCCTTTGTCAGTGATCAGCAGCCACCTTGCACTAAACCTACCCGCAATTAAAAATTTGTTATCCTAGCTAGACACATGCCTGCCGCCCCTGCATTCCCACGGCCGTGTCAACATTCCATTTTAGTATCTTAATATCAACAGCCAGCGTGCCGCTCATATGAATTTGAAAGACGTTAATTGTTACTGATAAACCACGAATAGGCAAAAAGGCTTGTCTAATATAATCATATATATATATATATATATACGTGTGTGTGTACGCGTGCGTGTGTATGTGAACGTGAAATTAATTAAGATTAAAAGAGCCACTAGCGATGTGATGATAATGAACGTCAACAATATGTAATCTTCATGTCATCTCAGGCTAAGATGATACATGTTGATTTCATAAAATATAGCTAATATTCCAGCCAAGACATCGTATACTTTGCATTATTTCGCAGCATGTGTATTTGATTAATAATTTTTAAAGATAAAGAAAACTTTCTTTATTCTACATCAACATCATCGCCGTTGAAGTTTGAATTGACCACACATCGGTTGCGTTTAGTATTTTCCATGTAATTGGGCCGCAGGCCCAGTACTTTGGTTAAGCTATTCTAATTTCTTGGCCCATAGAGATTGACTGTAGCCCATTAATGGCGAGGTAGTTAGGTCAAGTCATGTCTGACTGTCTGAGTTGAAAGTCAAAGTTCAGCAAATACGGCTAAAGTGCAACTTGTGTTCCTTATCCGACAGCACATAAACTTGACTGAAACTAAACCAGATTGAGAATGACACCAAATGTTCCAAGAGTACCCTTTCTTACAAACCAAATTTCTATATATTACTATTATTATTATTTTTCTTTCTAACGAAATGAGATAGATAAAAACAATGTTAATTATTCGTAAATTTTCATGTAGAGCTGGAAGACTTCTGGAATCATCATTACTTGCGTAGATGTATAAGATGTCCTTGCCACGTAATACTAATAGATGGATTCAGATTTGAGAATTAAGATGAGCGAGCAAGTAAAGTATATAGAATATTAATATTTCTAGAGTTTAGACTGCGTGGAATTGAATTTTCCCACGTGTACATTTAAAAAGATTGAAAATCCACCTTTTGACTACTTATAATATTATCTAATTCTATTTTAGATTGGTCAACAGATGAGATTTCTTATCTGTTGAAAGCCAAATGTGTCGTATTGTTCGATGTGAAACATCTTATTTTTGAAGATTCCAACGTTGAAATCAAGCATCATTTTTAATTAATGCATGGGATTACCAAATCATTGTGCAAGTATTTGATGAGAGAGAAAAGTTCATTTTTATCCATTTAATTCATTGTATTATTTTTTATTTTCTAATATTTATTGAATAACAATTAATTGCTTAATCCATCAATGGAAATTGGATATATTTAAAATAAATGATCTTTTTAAATTTTCAAAATTAAAAAAAAAATGATTATTCGGATGAGGATGACTGAAAAAGACTTTTGCATCATACCTTCATCTTTTGTGTTCAATTCATACGATTCTAAATCCATCTTATTCTCTCTCATCAAATATGTGAATTATTGGTTCAAATGAATATCAGTTACAGCATGATGCATGGCTTAAGGGATGGTGTTGGTGTGAACTCTCCTCGTCTCCAGTACTCTTAGATGAGAACTCTCGAACCTTCTCTGTCCATATCGTACGACCAGATCATCAGAGAAACTAAAGAATATTGATTTTGAGACTTATCTATATAATAGCAAGTGGTGGTGGTGGGACATGGCCTCATAAATTTAAGTTTGAAATAATCGAACCAAGTAAGCCTCATCTCAACCAAACCTAGCAACCATCCAAATTCAAGACCTGAACCGGCTGTCCAAGTCTTCTTGCCAAGACTTTGTCTCCTTTTCAAAGAGCAAAACCTTGTGCGCATCTCAATATTCAAGGCAGTTATGTAATAATTGAAAACGACAGAAGTTAACTAAGATCATGAATACTATAATTGGAATGGACCATTGCAGCCAAATTAAACTTATAGTTATTTTATGATTCTCCATTTCGATATTTTTGTAGACTCATCTATACATTGACGATTGATCAGTATATGAATAACCAAAATACATGTATGATATGGATAGACGTGTAGACGACTCTCTCTCCCTCCCTCTTATATGCGACTGGATGGGTGTAACTGATCACGACGTGGAATTCATCAAAGGCAAATTACAAGTCAAATATATATGGGATATCATCAAGACATGATTTATATGGCAATACCCAATCAAACCGACAACAGTAGTATAAAGCGTAAAAAACACATGTGGCGACCATCCTATTTCCTCCTTGCTTCACGTCACAACCACATGCACGAAAGTCGTCGTAAACAGCTAAACCAACAAACAGACAAAATTAATAAAGTGAAGAGTTAGTCTGTAAGAGATGACTCAATTGTTTAAGCTTCGATGACTTTGACTGATCTGCAGGCCAGAGATATTGCAATAATGGGATTGAGTCATTCATCAAGAACGAATTCAGTTTGTCTATTTGCCAGAAAACATGGCTGATATAAAAGTTTTGGTTCAGAAAACTATAAGATATACATTATGGTGTTCTAGAATGTCAATGACCTTTATCTTCTTCCCAGATTTCATGGCAGATAAGTCATCATCTTAATTGCAAACCTCAACCGCCCTAAGTCTATCATATTTTATGAGAAAAAGAGTTAATAAACGGAAGAAACAGGAAAGAAGTTTCAGAAACCCTAATTACCAGTACTGCTGCACTACGAGTGTTACCAGCCACATCTACTTTATTATATATATTTACTTTCTATATATTATTATTCATCATTGACAATGAGAAACTTTTACCATACATAAGTGTTAAATAAAGATTTACAGTCAAACCCTAACAAGAAGGAGTGAAGGATAAATATATATATATATATATATATATATAGGGACGGTGATGAGTGATGAACCGTTTACTATGACCATAGATAATCGATCGATGGAAGAAGGTTGAATAAACAAGCAAAGGTCAGACAACTTAATCCTAGGCTAAAACCAAGGGTCACCTCATGAATATGATCACCAGAAGTACAGAAAATTAACGATGATTAATGAAAAATAGTTATAATTAAAAAAGAAGAATATATTATCAAACTGATATAATATAATTGAAGTATCACATACTCAAGCCAAGAGTTATGCATCCGATCCAACATTAGTTCAAGTTAAGGCTTATACAGAAGAAAATGAAGATGGATGATGTTTGAGGGGTGGGTATATACATGTGCAATTTTTTTATCTATGTATCACGGGTATGATTGTGTTGTATACAAGGGGCGGACCAAGAAAATTTTTCTTGGAAGGGTTGAAAAACTTGGCATAAAAAAACAAAGTCAATTTGACTATTTTAAAGCTATTATTATTTTTTTAAATATTCTTCACTAAACGATTTGGTTCTTATATTTGTAGATATAATATAACTAACCAATGTTATATAAGTGTTATGATTTTTTTTTAATTTTCTTGTAATGATTTTAATTAAAAAATTATGAAAACAAAAATATTCTATAGTTAAGAGACAATTAAGTCTAACCTAAGTCATATAATATGTATAGTAACCATATATATAAATTTATATATGAAGTATGTTATGACTTATGACAAATATTAAAAAATTTCTTTATAAATTTTTGAAATTGAATAGAAAAGTGAGAGATTTTATATAATATATATAACCATATAATCTTTTAAATTTATTGACTTAAATATAATATTTGATCACCATAAGGTCAATCAATTCAAATAGGTTTCTAGGTCAGTAAACGCTAAAAAAATTTTAGGTGTTTTAAATAATAGTTGATCAATAAGTCAAATCCGAATCAAGTTTATTAATACTATTTCATTCAAATAAATATTTAATTAGTAAAAAAGTATTTTACATGATATTATAAATTAGTATTTTAGAGTGTAATTATTTATAAATGATCTATTTTTTAAATTTATCATAAATTTTAAAATTTTCTATAAAAAAATCTAAGAATTGTTCTAATTGCTTCATCATATAGCTAAAGGTCATTAGAAAACTTTTAGCAACATTTTAAATAAAATAAATATATTTTTTTTAAAATACAATGTTCTTAATTATCTAAAATCTATCATAATATATAGATTATACGATTATACTATTGTAACTTAAATTTTTTTTATTTAATTTCACACACATCTTCTTAATCTTTCATTTACCTCGAAAAAATTATAAAAGTCAAATTTTTCTATGTTAACTCATTAATTTTTTCCATGATTAGATGAGAAAGAATGAACGGTTGTCAAATAATATCAAAATTTTAAATTATAATAGTTTGAATATATATTATAATATTTTTAGATTTTAAAATTAGAAATAAGATGATCATATACTTTATATGAAGACAGAAATGTTACAAAAGTGCCTCCAAATGTATGAACTATGCCTGTAAATCTTATAGGTTTTAGAATTTGACTTTACTCTTTAGACTTTAATTGTTAACCTTTAAGAATTTTTGGTAAATTTTAGAAATTCAAGGGATTAAATTGTTGAGTAGTCAAACATCCGGAATAAAATTATATTTTTTGTAATATTTGAATTTTTTTTTTTTTTTAAATCCAGGAAGGGCTAGCCCTTACTATGGTCCGGCCCTAGGTGTATATGATCAATGGTCTATAATAATTACGAAAATATCTACATATATATATAATTAGTAGTTACTTCTACAACTCATCTACTATATTATATCGCGTAACCATCATATATTGCTTTGATTAGGAAGGCTTCTTCAAACTTGAACTTCAACTTCTTTGCTTCAGGGCAAAAGAAGCTGCAGCTACTTGCTCAGTGTTGCTCGGGTGACCCAGTCAAGGTGTTTAGGGTTGATTCAAATTTCAAACTTCATAAAAGTTGCCAAGTTGGTCAATCGTTACACTCATGCAAGTGGCTCTACCGGCTCTTGATCATTCATACGTCACATCTTAATAATCAGAACGCGACCACAGCCATGAATCTGCCTTCTTACAATTAACGTCGCAATAGCTCCTTTGTTCGTTCATACGTCACATCTTAATAATCAGAATCAACCACAGCCAATGATCTTCCTTCTTACAGTTAACGTCTCAAATTCATATACTTTTTCGACCCTAATTAATTAATAACTATGAATTTGATTTTGTGTTATCAATAATAATAATATTATATTTATATATAAATTCTTTGTCATGATTAATGAATGAATTTATAAATGTCAATTAATTAATTAAGGTGATAATTATAATAATTTTCATTCTAAATTTATATCTCACATAATCACATTTGCAGGTTAGAGTTTCAAGTGAACTGTGTGATGATCAAATTATATAAAATTAATTAATTATATCTAAATTAATCATCTGATGATATAATTAATTATATAAACACTAGATTTGAGATGTATGATTTCAAATAAAAATTTGAAATATGTAACTTCTCTATTATATATTTCCAATCTATAATTTATCATTACACACACTACTCGCAACCGAAACTGTAATTTCCAAATAACCCCTCAAAGAACCGCCAACTGTGGATAGCCCAAAGGCGGGTGAGGTGATAACGGTGACAATAGTGGAACGTTAAAAATCCCCTTCAAATCACTGTCCCATTCATTGTCCCAAAACGCCGTGAAACTCGACGGCGTCAACGGAAAATCCTTAGCCGTCTCCACATTTTCCGTTTTCATTACTTTCACTTCCCTCTTCTCTTCCTCTATTTCACCGTCTCTCTTCCGCTTCGTCTCACACTTGGCGACCTCGGCGCGTGTGTCGCACTTACTAACTTCTGCAGTGGAGTAGCTCTTGCCGGCTTCCAATGGAAAGTTGAGAATGGCTTTCGAGCCGCGCAGCCTGAAGGCCGCTCGGTCATAGGCTCTGGCGGCTTCAATGGCCGTGTCGAATGTCCCTAACCAGACACGTGATCCTTTCCGTGTAGGATCACGTATCTCGGCCGCGTACTTCCCCCACGGCCTCCGTCGAACTCCTCTGTAATGTTTCGCCTCCTCCACAGCATGTGAACTCACCGGTCGGGGCTGGCTGTCCTGTTTACTGAACTGGAGCCACTCAGTTTTGTTCGGGAGCGAGATTTTCAGTGACGGTCTTCGAGTTGCTTGAGAGCTCGAATTTGAAGAAACTTTTGGTTTCGATTCGAACTCGGAGCAGTAATTACTAGATTGAATTTGAGGTTTGACGTCAAATTCAAACAAATCGTCAGTAAGTTGAAACGATGTTGGTGTGACAAGGTCGATGATTTGAGGTTTGGATTCAAATTCAAAGAAAGCAGATGTGCAAGTATCAGAGCACGAAGCTTGTGAAGACAAAGAATCACAAACCTCAGTTTTGGCTTCGTTTATCCACTGATTTACTTCGAAATTCGGATTAAATCTCTCCATGGGAGAGAGGTCATAAAACAGATGTCGCTCGATAAACTCAAGCGCCGATATTTCGTTCGGTGCCGCCATATAAACGAAACAAGAAATCGTTTTGAGAGCTTGAAATCTTGAAAATATTGAAGGTTTTGAATATGAAAGAGAAATGGAGTTGCAAGGTATATATAGTGGTTGAGATTGTATTGTTTGTCAATGGCGACTTTTCAACGTAGCTTCGAAGAGAGAGGCAGGAAAGTTCGGTTTCACATTATCGTTAATTATCATCTCATGCTCTTGTTGTATGTCAGCCATTAGATCAAGTTTAAGTGGCGGTCAAAGAGAGCATCGAACGGCTGGTAGTTTCAAGGTACATTGTTCTTCATCCACGCATTGTTATTATTTTTTTACTCTTTTGTTTGTTTGTATTTCAGTCTTTCTGCTTCGACGATAGTTCCATAAAGAGCACGTTTTGGATAAAATATTCGAAACTTTTTGAATTTTAGTGGATTGAAAGGTTAAAATATGTTGGTGCATTGTATTGGTTAATTAATTAAAGAGAGTGAAGACAAAGCAACGACAAAATGGTTATGTTTATGGATTTGGTCTTAGCCTTTGACAAGGCACCCGCGCCTCATGCTGCCTTATGATTGAAGCTTTTGTCAACTTTTTCTCCATTGCCATTAAAGTTGCATAGAGAAAAACGAATAAATAGACTTAATCAACCAACATAACAAAACTTTTATCAAGTCTAACTTGATCTTTAATACGTATCTTTCGAGTTGATTAATTCTGTTTCTGGAATGCTATTTCTGATGAATGTAGACTTTTTTTCTTTTTTATAATTTTTTTATTTTATTTGGACGATAGATTTCATACCTTGAATGTGAAAATAAGAAAGCTAACTAGTATATTAATGTTTTTTATGGTTTATTACTGAGGTAAAGGATGACAAACAAGGTTAGCAATAACGTGGTCTATATTCCAGTTTACAAAGATTTGATTAATATATATAACATGCATAACATTGTTCATTTCTTTGGCTAGTTGAATCTTTGTCACCCGGGATTCATCTAAACCCCTTGTTGGGTTTCTTTTATTGTTTCTCAAAATGCTTTAAAGCGACTTCTTTAGGATTTAGTCATCCCTTCCCCCTTTCCCCCTTCTAACGGCATTGCATTGCACCGTTGCTAAGGTGGTGGGGAAGCTTTTCTTTTAGTTTGTTGCTTGACCAACCATTAACTAGAATTTTTCCTTTTGCTTGTGGCTTGTGAAACAGTAAATTAGAAGCTCTTTGTGATTTAATGCTGCTTTGATGTTTTAGTGAAGGCCAATGAATGTATTTTAAAAGGTGGGAAGGAGTCAATTGTTGCAGTTGTATTACTGTTCCTGATCTCTTTTCTTTAAACAGTCTCTTCTTCCAACCACTCTCATGTCTTTATTTAATATGATTGAAGAATGGTTTGAAAATTACCTTAGAGCAACTCTTTCATGCTTTATGAGAAAGCGACTGAAATGGAAACTTGAACCAAATCGAAGAATTTGGTGTCTTAAGATATGTTCAATCTGAAAAACACCACCTTGTACGCTGATTAATGGTGCTCAAAACAGTGAAAGACTTGAAAATGATATAGTGACTAACTCTAGATGGATAGAATCAGTCTAGCCAGTTCTGTAACATGCATTTTTCTGCTATTTTTCTTGGATTTAATCAATTATCATAACACTGTAAATGGGAACATTGCTTTTACCGAACAACATGATAAAACCTAAAACTTAACCATATAAATTTTACAGCAATAACTTCTCTTTTCTTAGCTGAACTTTATATTTGTTCTTCATTTGCTGTAAACTTTATATTTGTTCTTCAGTGTATATGGGTAAACTTGATAAAACCTTATTTAAGTAATCAGTAGAAAATCCAGGAGGCTGCATATAAAAAGCCAAAATTCTGTTCTCCAAATTAGTGATTAATATGAATGTTATTTGTTTACTCTTTGACTTTTCCCCATCTTTGTTGTAGGAAAGGACAAAAAGAGAAGTAAATTGCTTAGGAATAAAATGCTTTTCTAGAGTTATTTGAGGAGGAAGAAATCTGTATGTCAAGAAAGTAACTTCCTTAGGTGGCAACGACTATTAGTACCTTTCAAAGTTGGATTTATTACTTTTCTTGTTGATCATTCAAATCTTCTTTGGTTGACGGCAAATAAAGTTTGCATGTTATTTTAAAAAGAACAAAATACGATGTATGGTAGAATTTCATTGTCAACCAAATTGTGAAATGTCAATTCAACTGTTCATAGCATTAAATAAAATCACCAATTTGAGGATTATCATATGAACCAAAAACGTAATGCCATTAAATATTTAGTTGATGATGTTGTATATTAAACCTTTTTTAAAGGGTGCAAAAAAATTTTGCTTCTAGTTTTAGGACTTTGATATCATTTATGATTTTATTGTCTTAAAGTTTGAACTTTTTTCATAAGGTGACTAAAATCTTCAAGGTAAATTCTTTGTTTCTTAAATAACAGGGACACCGACTTCTGTGGTTTGGCTATTGACAAGCTTAAGGCTCATAACTTGATTTCATGACTGGATGACTTTTTAATCGAAAGTTCTTTCTGCCTTCTCTGACTCTTTATGATGAAAACATTCTAGCTATGTGCTTAACCCCATTGGGCTTGAACTATAACTGTCACTTCTGGTAACATACTAATGTTGCTTTTTTGTTTGATTAATTGATCTGGCACTTCATAGGTAGTGAGATTTTCTTGGTGAATAATATGAATACTGTCAAAAGTCATACAGTTACACAGTACAGATCGTGAGTTCTGATTCTGTGGATCATAGTATCTGTTGCATATTTTTGTCATTGATTTTGCATTTATGTTCTATCGATTCATTACTAAATAAGCTCATGGATATTTATGCATCTGTTGGAGGACCTGAATTAAAGACTCAACATCCTTTCTCTTACTAAAAGGGCTGAATGTGGAAGTGCCATTTGTGATATGGTCCATCCTTAGTGCTCTGTGCCAACAAATTCAAAGGAAGGCATCCTGATAATAAATAGAGAAGGTTGAGTAATTTCTATGGTTAAAATCTTTTGGAATGTTATGCAAAACCTCAATCTAGCTCCTCTTTAGTATTTGGCAAAATGAATAAACAAATAAAAATAAGTAGTGAAAATATATATATATATAAGGAGAGAGGAACTTAAAAATCCTAGGTTGGAAGAAGTGCGGTAGTGACCATGCAGCAGTGTGAAATAGGTAAATTGATAACCATTGTTTTAGCTTTAGCTTCTTTTGTAGTTATCTAGGATGATCCGGGATAACCCTTTTTGCAGGTGTGTTGAGACTATCTCTGGCTTCAATTAAGCAACTTGGTTGCTCTCTTTGATCCAGAAATTTGATTCTCTGATTTTGCACTTTCCTGTTGTCTTTGTGCTTCTGAGGTATGCAGACTCTTCAATTTGTAAAGTTTAACTTTAGTTGTTGCTCATTTCTCATTTTATGCAATGAATTGCTTATTTTAGAATATTCTGCACAAACACTTCCCTTGAGTGGTCAATTATTAGAGCTCTTGCAATTTTGCTTGAATTGAATAAATTCCTTTTTTTTTTAATATGAAACCACCTTAGTTCATTTAAAGTTTGAACTTTTTGCTTTAAATTTTCTCAGGTTGTAGTTTAAGTTTCACACTGTTGTTCTGTTAATGTGGAAATCAGAATTTTATACTGAAATGTGATTCTAGAACATCATTAGAGTTGATAGTGGATTCAATTTATTGAACTTCTTATTCGATTTCAAGGTGCTGCTATACTGGAGGAAAAAAAAAATCCCCATATTAGAATACATAAATGTGGCACTTTTTAATTAGTTGGATATTATTTTAGCAAAACTACATGAATATCTGATGAGTACTGATTTTGTACTGTTTCTGTCACTTGAAGAGCTTTACATCTTTCTTTGCCATTTCCTCTGAGCAAGTTGGTCTTCCTTTTATCCTTTGTTGCCATGACCATGCAATAATATTAATAGTATTAGCTCCATATATTCATTGCTAATGTGACTGCAAAAATTTAATTAACTCCCACATTTGCCTTGGGAGAAACATTGTCTTACTTTGCTGGTAATCTTTAAGCAACCAGCTTTTGGATCATATTTCTTCCTAAGTTGACCGTCTAGCTTTTCTCCATGTTGTTGTGACCTTGATGTTTCTTTTTTCTTTTTTAATCATTTCCATTTTTATGACTACGGTCTTTTAAAAGAGTAATGACAAAGAAAGTTTTAGAGAAGCTATGAGATCTTATTTAGCTCAACCCGTTTGACACTACCTTTAAGAAGCTACAAAGCTGTGATCTCTGTTGACTTTCATAGATGCAAACCTTCTCTGT
The DNA here is from genome assembly GCA_026212285.1 of Bursera cuneata. NCBI lineage: Eukaryota > Viridiplantae > Streptophyta > Magnoliopsida > Sapindales > Burseraceae > Bursera > Bursera cuneata. The sequence goes on from JANLJB010031204.1 coordinate 60,517, forward strand.
TAAAATTCATGGATTGGCTGATGCCATTGTTAGAAGTTAAAGTTGAACTCGTTTTGTAGCAAAAACAGCCTTGTGTCAGTAATCTTCTAGAACATAATAAGGTTGAGAATGGCATGATTGCTTCAACTCCTGGAGAGAGAACTCGTATAAACAACTCTGTGAGGAACCATACAGGCATACACCAAACTAGAATCTGCAATTTTTGTCATCCACAGAGCTTTTGGTTCTGATATCATATGACTTGAGGTCAGATGATGACATGATGAGGGCTTTTTGTTAGATGCACAAGAAGATGGAGTGATATTTGGATGCTGGTGAAGGAATGAAAGTAAGCTTCTTTACTTTACTCAATTTAGTAAGTAGGACAATCTTGGCTCAAAATGGTACCTGGAGAAACCTTATGATGGATTTAGTACAAGAATGCGTTGAATTCAGTGCCTAACCCAGACAAACAATTTAATAGTTGCTTGGAGTAAAAACAGTACAGCCCAGTAGAGTTGTTCACGTATCATTATTCAGCTTAAACATTTAAAAGTATCTGCCAAATCTGTTTAACTGGCACAACAACATTGCTAGAGTATAGTTGGACCCCCATAGTGCAGGTGATTGAAGCACCATCTCCGCGTACTTATTTCAGACTCAATCCTATTCTACCCTAAGGGTGGGGCTTAATCGTAAAAGCCCATGGTTTCAACCTTCAGGTCAATACAAGTGTTAAAAGTCCTCTAAACGGCATCTACTTGGGATATATGTATCTTAAAAGTTTTTTGACTACTACGGTCATAAGATCTAAAAGGAGCCCCCAGTTTAAAACTTAATGAATGTGTGAAAGATCAAGGGATTTTGGGTATCCCAAAATAAAAAAATAAAAAAAGAACCATTCCCCTTTGATCTTGCAGAACTCGGTTGGAACTCATACCTCAATCCTTTCCTCAAGATATCTCGGATTGGGCAAGGACAAACTGTTTTTTGATATTTAGATAAACAATCATTTATTCAAAACACCTTTCCAACACAACAGAGAAGATTAGGATTAAAACACACTTTATTTGTACTCATATAAGATGTGGTCAACAAGATTTTCTCTTTTTGATTTCTGCATGTCAGTTAACGGGCTAGGACCACCATTACATGGTTCTTTGAGTGTGTGTGTGTGTGTATAATGCTGAGGTACTCAAAATAACCATCCTTCTATACCCTATGCAATCACATGGAACAGTATAATTTATTCTAAGAAACCATGGTCCTTTAATACTAAAGATCACAACTCCATTGTGAGGTTTAACCCTTGAAGCCACTTCACCAGACCTTTGTTGTTTTTAGACAAAGAACCTGGAATTGATGGTGACCTGTTACCCACATAGAAAAATTTCTATCACAACAAATTTGGCAATCAGCAGAATGGAGTCAATTCTGACAGATAGATTTACTTAGGCACAGGCACAAAATTTTTTCAGGTAAGACACCAAAGCAGGGGCTTTTAGTAGAACTAAATGAATGTTAGTTTAATTTGAGAAAGTTGTTTGTGGAATGAGAAATACTCTAAGAAAAGGCTTGATAAAAAGCCTTGAACTGCAAAATTAAGCAGCCATTTAGAGTTGAGAGAGAGAGCATATTAAACATACCTTTCTAAGTGATAGTTTGCCTCTCATGTTTGATCCTGAGCTGAAAATGAATGAGTTTGAGCTTCCTCCAAACCCAAGTAGGTCTTTGATATTATCAAGAAAATTCCTTGGAGGCTAAAACTTGGAATTACTGAAGGAGAAAGGTTATCACTGAGGTGGAACAGCTTTCTTTTACAACTATCACCAAATTTATGATGATGCCCGAAGAAGTTGCAAGAAGAAGCTGTTTCTCCTATGACCATCCTTACAAATCCCTGTCAATTCTCTCGGTGGAATATTTTCTATGGCACCCCAAGCTGGTGGTTTTAGAGAGAAGTTAGGGAGATTGCACCCATATTGCATGGCCTAAAGTCAGCTTCCTAGTTTATCCTCAGACTCTCGTGGCATCTGATCATCAGTCTTCAAGTGATCAGAGGATGAAGTAACCTCTTGGTTACTTCTGTTTGTGGAATTCGAATGGACAATGGGGCCAATTCAAAAATTTATAATGTTCTATTCATCATTTTGAAGTTCATTAATCAATTCTCGGATTAATAGCAAATCTTGTTGATAGATTACTATGATGTTTATGGAAATCTCTTGGATTCACTATTGACCTTTTTAAATCAATATTCAATATCATGATATTTTGCATCTTCTAGATGCCTTGAAATCCGCTTACTGTATTGCAAGTTGTTGTCGTTACATGTAAGCCTTCACAGATCAGATTTTGTTATGATCTAATCTGTGTCCTTTTCAAATTAGTTGCATTCCACTAAGAAATATTGTTCATTCATCCAGCTATCAAAAGTACCTTTTTAAAAAAATTAAAAGCAAGGAGAGTTCAAAATAGCCTCCTTTCTACCCGAATGTGCTGCAACTGTGCATTATGGATGAGGATAATTGTAACTTGAAACATTTATATTGAAATACAATTTTTTTTTTTTTCCAATCTTTATATGTTACAATGGTTGCCGGGCGGATGAAGCCGTAAAATGTCCCACCTGAATCTAGATATGTACCATAAGGTTGCCGTGGATTGATTTAATTGTGTACTGTAGTTGCATTTGCCAACTACTTATGCATTTTATGCTGACATAGCAGACTTTCTTCTATACTAGTAACAATAAGCTAGTGTGACATGGAAAAGGATAAAAGCTCTGCTCCTACAAGGTCTTGTAAATATTTTTACTATTGTGGCCTTCTTATCCTTGCTGTTGACTATTATCATGTTTTTCCTCCATCAAAATATGGATGTTTTATAGAGCTCTTCTGAAGTTTATTCCTTCTTTAATGATATTGATTACCAAACACTTAATTGCTGGGAATAGATGCATTATTCTTGTGGTTGTGTTTATATTCTTCATTTAGCCAAAAATCATAGGCTCCCAAATTCATTTCTCACTCGTTTGGAATGTCATTCCTGCTTATCCTTGAATAGCGTTCAAGACATTTTATGATTTTCCTTTTTTGGCATCAGAGAACGAAACCATTTCCGTTTCTGTATAAAGCAATTTCAAACTTTGCTTCTTAGAACTGTTTTTTTCCATATACAAGTAACCTTGTTTTGTTATTTTGTGTACATGTATCTATCCTGTTGCTATAGGTATAACAATAAACTAATCTTTCAGCTACAGACAAGGGAGGCCTATATTTTTCTTTCACGTTATGACAATGCTCTCATCATCATCCATTTGAATATAAATTAAACCTTTGATTGAGATCCGAAGGTCGGCACGTTTATCTAGTAGCGGACTAATTCTAAGAGCATTGTAGTATACAGATTCGATACGGCTCGCCTCATATCAAGCTTTTGAATTCATGTTCATCTGTCAAAATCTTGAAATTGTCCCAATGTTTTATCATTTCGTTAACAAGTTGCAATCATTCTTATCGTTACAGGCATCTCCATCTCCCTAACATTTGTTTAATGTTTATTTTATAACTATAATTACTTGATAATGTTTGAATTTTTTTTATTCATTAATTACTCCTTTTAAACTTTAATTTTTAATCAAATTAGAAAACTATACTAGAATTTTAGTACATAGAGTCGCATGTTTTTAATCATGCCCATGGTACGATAATGATCATACGATTGGTCGGATAAAACAAAAATGGTTTATGAAATAATTGATCGAAAATTAAAATCGAATTCGACATACGTGAACTATATATAACATTTTATGAATATCAAAGAGATGTTGAATCTGTAAAATAATTATTATTATTACTATTTATATTATCACGTAGAAAGCAAGAAAAAGAAGCTAGCATGGAGCCTCTTATATGAACACGTGCAGAACCTAAATTTAATTTTTTTATTAATTAATTTCCATTCCGAGGACTCGACATTATTTTATTTATTTGATTGTCGTTTGGTGACAAAAATTTGAGTCACGCATTGCGGCATTGCGGTGCAGGCGCACGTGTTGGCGGTTGCCACGTGGACGAGCGAAAATCTAGGACTGTTACTAATAATGGAAGGGGATTGGAGAATGGTTCTTGGTCAAAGTCAAATTTGACCTGTTTGGTCAAGTTTTTCTGATGCGTCATTGGTTCTCGTAGGATGTGCTATCTGACAATTAATCGCTTATAATAAAAGGAAAATGAATTCATAAATTAAGGAATAGTTTTAACATGTGCGTCTATTGTAAATCCTCAAAATTTGTGTATGTTTATTTATTTTAAATTTGGTATTAAATTAATTATTTTATTATTTTTATAATATATTGAATAATAAGAATATATAAATTTTAAAAATTTAATATGTGTCTTTGAAGTATATTTTAAAATTACTCATGAATAAAAAGTATTTTACGAATCACTAAAAAAAATATATCATAATAATGATATTGTACATCAAGTTACGTAGTGGCGGAGATATAATATTATTGATAAAGAATAAGTGAAAATATAATAATGTTAATATAAATAGGAGAATGTGGGTGAAGAAATATTTAAGAGCAATAATGAGAGCAAAAGCAAGAATCTCCATTCAAATATGTGTCTATGCGTCCACAAACATTAGCAAATGGCTGCATCACCTAATCCCATCAAAAGAAATGTTAATATAATAATAAAGAAGCAATTAGATCTTCTCTCGATGAGATGATGAAGTATTAAAGTTAATCTAATCTCACTTTCCTTGAAGGTGATAGAAGAAGACAAGGCACTTGCAACTTGATCTTGGTGGGTCGCCACCCGCCACACTATTTTATGATAACGAAGTTGAAGGATTGACTTTGTGGGAAAGCCTTATCCGTAGAAAATCTGATAAAAATGTCTAGAAACATTGCATTAAATCTGTCCTTTTCTTGCTTGCTTTCGTTCTGCTGCCTACGCATCCATCCACGATGCTTCCCCTCAATTTTTCTGCTTTTTCTCTCAACAATTTTAATTATTGTTCGTATTTATGGAATTTATAATGTGTTCAACCACAAATCAGGTTTAGAATGTGTTTCAAAGCTTTCATCTATAGTCTTTCCCTCCCTTGTAGAAAGATAGATGGCTTTTAGATATTTCCAAACACATGAGTTCTACTAGAAGTAGGTTCATTAATACAAACATTGAAAAAATAAATTTAATTAATTAAAATTTTATTATTGCCCATAGATACTTTTAAGATTTATCAGAGTGTTTCTTATATTTTTGTTATATTGAAAATAAAAGGTTAAATAATATAATCTTATATTTGATGGTAGTGATTGTTTAATAGGGTTAAATTTATAAATATATATATATATATATATAAAGACGGATAAATACTAAAATCTTAAATAATGTGCTGAGCAACGAGGCAGACAAGTGGACAAATAAACCGACAAAAACACCATTATGCGTTTGCTGCCCTAAAGCTGATGACATCATCATTTTTTTAAAATTATTTTCCAAATCATAATAAATCACGTGTCGAAAATCCCCCCACTTTTACACCGAAGAAGTTTCAGAGAAGCCAAGTTCCATTTACGAAAAAAAAAGAAAAAAGAAATCCAAGTAGCCACTAATAAAGTATAATTTTATGATTTTTCTGCAAAATGTCTCTGGTTCAATGTACCAAAACGCCCTATATATATAATATCTTCTTCTCTTTAGCCTAAAAATTTCCACAATCCACACTCTCAACAATCTCCCTTCTCTCTCTCTCTTTCTCAAACCCAAAACACCGAAAACAAAAACAGAAACAGCCCAAGTTCTTGGTTTTCGATTTCAGAATGTACGGACAGAGTATGACACAGTCTGATTACGCTCTATTGGAGTCTGTTAGCCGACAGTTACTCGGTGAATCGGAGAGCGGATTCAGTGAGGTTTCGACTACGAGTTCCGATGGTACTAGTGTGACGGCCGGTGACGGTAATGTTTATTTCAGGAGCTCCAGCTTCAGCAGTTTGTACCCTTGCTTGACTGACAACTGGGGTGACCTCCCGTTGAAGGAGAACGATTCGGAGGATATGCTTGTGTTTGACTACTTGCGGGACGCGCTCACTGTTGGGTGGGTCCCGCAAGAGGCGACGGCGGAGAGCTTACCGGTCAATTTTGCCGTGAAGGAGGAGGCGGTGACGCTTCCGCCTGTGCAGGAAATTAGAGATGTTCCTGCGGCGTCGGCACCGGCTGCGCCGGCTGTGGTCCCTGCTAAGGGGAAGCACTACAGGGGAGTGAGGCAGAGGCCTTGGGGGAAGTTCGCGGCGGAAATCCGAGACCCGGCGAAAAATGGGGCCCGGGTTTGGTTGGGTACGTTTGAGACGGCTGAGGACGCTGCTCTGGCTTACGATCGAGCCGCCTACCGGATGAGAGGCTCGAGGGCTTTGTTAAATTTTCCGTTGAGGATCAATTCTGGTGAGCCCGAGCCTGTTAGGATTACGTCCAAGAGGTCATCGCCAGAGCCGACGTCTTCTTCTGACAGTAGTAAGTCGCCGAAGAGAAGGAGAAAGGTGGGTGGCTCAGGGCTCGGGGCTGGGGCAGCTGAAGCCGGGTTGGAAATGGGGAGTGGAGTGGGACAAGTGGCGTGAAGAATTGTTGGTTGTCTAATGCTGACGTGGATGATATTTTTGAGACAAATGTAGAGTGACTCAAAAAAAAAAAAGAAAAAAGATACGTTGGTGCGAATGTGTATGTAGAATGGGTTTAGAGTGATGGGGCAAATTTTGAAAGTTTATTTTAGGAGAAAAAATAATAATAATAAAAACCAAGAAATGTGAAAGGAAGTTAAGGGGATGTTTGGTTTGTGAATAGAAAGGCTTTTTGTTTTTTTTTTTTAGTTGTTTGATGAAACTAAAGTCTCTTGAATGAAAATCATTTCTATATGATGGCATTTTTGATACTACATAACTACGAAAAAAGTGCTTTTGCAAGTAGTGCTTGTAATGCAACCCACCTTTTGTGTTTGATTGCAAAGAAGTTCAACTGCGGTAAATGAGGGATAATCATAAATAGCCTCAGCCTGTACATGAAATAGGCCAATTGCAATCTGAGTTTAATGTAAGGCCATTATAAATTAATATTATAAAAAAAGTTAGACCTTAGTAAGAATATTTATGTGAAATTATGAAAAAAAATCAAAATTAAACGAAAATTTTCAAAAAAATTTATTATTTTAACAAAATTTAAATATCACTGTCATAATTCA
>JANLJB010031205.1:0-67997 GCA_026212285.1 Bursera cuneata
TGCTAATTTTTCTTTTTCTTTTTCATTTTTCCTTTTCTACGTGATCTCAGTCTATACAAAATGAATGTTTTACATTTTGCTTTAATTTTACTGCAAATTTGCTTTATGCAATGTCTAAAATGGGAACTTATTCTTGTAGTGTAATAATGATGTGCAAGAGGACTTGTTTACATATCATTGCTCAACGGTTCTGTCTTTATTTTAATACTATATACTCTAGTTAACCTCTTCATGACCCATGGAATGGCAATCTTCTGAGCTTGGTGAAGAATTTCCAAAACAATAGTATTGTATTTTCTTTTTGATTCATCCATTAACTTTTAGTGGATATGTCACTCTAATGAATTCAAAGACATAGTGAAGCCATATGTTGAGTTTAAACCAAGAATATATATTATGATGCTTGTACATCCATTGAATTATCTTGCTTCCTCTTTTTTTGGGAATCCTCTGCCATTGTGTTACTCGGAATTCTGTAGTTTCTTGTAAGTGAGGTTTTCGCTATTAGAAATAAAGATGCTTATTGCCAATTTGTAGCCAGGATGTGAACTTATATTTAAAAGCTCCATCTGCATCCTCAGTGACTTGCTTATTTTTGGGTAGTATTGGAATACAAATATATAAGGTCTCTGCCTGCTAGGAAGCTGTTTCCTGGGCTACTCTATTGTAATTCTTATTTGAATATGCTTGAATGAGTTCGAGTCCTTTCGTATTTTCTAAAAAGGAGCTTGATTTAGTCCTTTTCACACTTTTCATTCTCTGGAGTTGGAAATTTATTCTTTAGAGTCATTTGCGACCAAATTTTTAATCAAATTATATTTTATGTGTGATTCATATTCTTTTTCTTTTCATGCTTATTGCTAATCAGTTCCTGAATTTGAATACACTATGAATTACATTTTAACCCTATATTTTCATGTTTAAAAATAATCTCTCCTTAAAAAAAAAAAAAAAAGCAATGATTTGGACTTATTTTCTGTCTTGTGTATGATAGGTTCTCATCTTAGGGTTGCTTTCTGTTTGCTGTTGCCTGCCATTCAGCTGGTTGTGGGAATTAGCCACCCTTCATGGGTTTCTCTACCATTTTTTATTGGCAGCTGTGTTGGTGTGGTAGATTGGTCTTTGACCAGCAATTTTCTCGGACTTTTCAGGTTATTACTTTTTGATTCTTTATATGGTGCTGAGTGATGGCTTCCTCTTTCTCTTTTAATTTCTTTTGATGATCAGCCTTTGGTTCTATTGGTGACATATATGTACTATGGTTTCTAAGGTGGTGGAGGCCTCTTCAGCTGTATGCATGCTTTAACGTGATCATGCTTTATGTCTATCAGCTCCCAGTCAATTTCCCAAATATGTTTCAAAGCGGAGCTGACTTTATCGGTCTGTTCAAAATATCTGCTGAATCTGAGTGGCCTGAAATCTGCTCTTGTTTATCTCTTGTACTTTTCTATATCATGGTATGTATAGGTTATATTAATGCTAGCTGATTTCTGTTTAAAATTGGTTGGAGAATTATCAAGGAAGTGAATAACTTTTCTATTTCCTTAAGGTTTTTGGTTCTGCTAATCTTATTTGGTATTTTCCCATAGTCCATAAGATTTCTTTCTGATTGTAGTTTCTTATCAGATATTTAAGTTTGCATGTTTGGGGAGTTTTCTGTGGGCACAATATAAAGATAATTGAAGTCAGTTTAAGTAATATATAGTTAGGTACATGCTGAAAGCGAATTATGAGTTAGTGAATATATTGAGTTGAAGGCTGAGAACTGAACGTGACTAAATTCATATGCGTATCTGTATGAGTAAAGCAATAGTTTATGCACAGAAAATAAGTGCTATCTTATGGTAGCTTTATTCTTTTCAGAAGATGGAAGCCAGCACTACATTACTTGTAGGAAGTTGTTGGTATGGGGAGTATGCAGTTGATGTCAGTTTTTGCTATTGGTAGCCAAAATGTTTTCCTAACAAATATTAATGAGACCCATTTACAGTTTTGGGTTATTTGAGCCAAATATATGGAGTATGGAGTTAAAAACTGATAATATGAGAACTATGCAATTTGTAAGGATAAATTAAAATGTTTTTTTGTGAACACTTCTTGTAAATATCAGATAATTTGCTTCCCGTTTTAGTTCCTCACTTTTACATTTTTTCAATTTTTCTGCCTACTGATGCAGCTATCTTGCATTAGATGTGATTTGGAGGAAATGGATTTTATTATGTCCTCTAGAGAAAATAGCCTCACAGAGCAACTTCTGCCATCAAAGCATTCTTTTTTCATACGTGAATCAAGGTAATGAACTTAAACAACAAAGTCATAGTATTTCTAATTATTATGTTAATTCCACTTCTTGCACACATTTTTAGTACCTGTGAGATCTGATTTAATAACTTTCATTTCAACTTTCCTCTATGCTGTCTCAAAGCCACATCTACATCCGTATGCATAATTAAGATGTTTTGTGCAAGTGTTTGAATTTATGGTATTTATAGATTTGAGGGTTGCCCATTCAACTTGGACCTGGGCTTTTGTCTTGGGTCCTTACATAATTATGTCATTTATGCATCTTGCATACAAATGATTCATAGAATTATGTACACATTATGGGTAGACAGAAATCAACACTCATGTTAAAATTCTGATAGCATTCTTTTGATAAGTTTTCAAATGCAAGAGCTCGCTATTAAGTTATATGTTCTGCTGGCTATCTGAATTCTCTTTGATTGGGAAACTGCTGAGAATTTTCATGCATGTAAGGGAGAGATTGTTGAGGGGTTTATGTTGAACCTATTAGTTTTTTTCCCTATCCATTGGCTATTGATTAAGTATTTTTGAATGAACTAATTTAGACAAATTTATAGAAACTCTGTGTGTGTTGTGTTTGTGTGTGTGTTTAGAGAGAAAGAGAGCAAAAAAAAAAAAAAAAAAAAAAATGCTAAAACTATTGTAGGAGAGCTTTGTCAAAATGCTAAAACTATAGCTTCCCCTGTATGTCTCTCCTTGCTGCTGAGTTACAAGGAGTTTTCTTCACTCTAGAAGGCTAAAATTTTATTCATGCAGTTACTGAGAGTTTTCTTGTTTAAAAGGTTAATTTTTTGAAAGGTCAGAATCTGCCTGAAAAAGGTATATAAATAAGACAGAATTAGGAAAAGTAAATTTCAGACTTGAGGATTCCTGATTTGGAGATGAATTACTTTGCATGATTACTTTAGAATGAGGGAAGATGAAGATGATTGAAATCACCGGGAATCCACTTTGAATGATCATGTCTTGTTTCCCTTTTGGTTCAAATTTGTTGTGATAACAAGATGCTTTTTGTTTTATGTGATGATACTTTGTAATTATTTTTTTAATTCTTGTTAAGGTTTAATCAGCAAGATATTCTTTTGCCTCTGATAACTTTGTTGAAACTTTTTCTTAATTTTATAAATTTGGCTCTAACTTAATGTTTTACTTACTAGTTTGCTGAATTTCTTTTGATCTGCAGATCTGGCGTAAGACATACAAATGTTTTGTTAAGAGGAGCAGTTTTTCGAACATTTAGTATCAACTTCTTCACATATGGTTTTCCGGTACGTATTCATGGCACCACAACATCATCTGCTTTCTGAGGTAATGAGTTCCCTTAACCAGGGAACTCAAGCTGTTTAATAGTCATGACTCTAGCTGTTGACTTTAACCATAGTATGTCATTGTTTCTGTTCCATTTCCAGTTTTATCTATCTATTTTTTTTTTTTTTTTAACTTTCAGTGTGGATTTGACAGGTCTTGCTATTTGCTTTTTCCTTCTGGAGTTTCCATTTTGCAAGTGTTTGTGCATTTGGGCTACTTGCATATGTTGGCTACATTATATACGCCTTCCCTTCTTTATTCCAGTTACACCGGTTGAATGGGCTGCTGCTTGTCTTCATTCTCTTGTGGGCTGTTAGCACATATATTTTCAATGTGGCATTTGCATTCTTGAATTGGAAACTTGGAAAGGTAGTCCTCCCTTTAAATGGAGTTTTGTGTTCTATAGCATGTAAAAATAACAGGAAGTTATCGTTCGGTTACATATGCAGGACATGGAAATTTGGGAGATGGTTGGGTTGTGGCATTATCCCATACCAGGATTCTTTCTACTTGCTCAATTCTGCCTTGGGCTGTTGGTTGCATTGGGTAATCTTGTGAACAACTCTATTTTCCTCTACTTGTCTGATGAGGATAGGCAACCTCTCAATGAAGCCTCTGTCAAAGGTGATGTAATAATACATTTTGGTCATCCCTTCTTTATGCCTTTAAATTGTCACTCATTCACCCCTGGGGTATCATTACCTGACATAGAAGGATTGGCTTTTACTTTTTATCTCTATAAATTTTTTCTTGTATCTTTCAGTTGCAGTGGAAGAAGAGACCAAGGTATTGGTAGTGGCTACAATTGCTTGGGGATTGTGCAAATGCTCTCGGGCTATCATGCTGACACTAATATTTCTCATTGCAATGAAACCTGGTTTTGTACATGCTGTATATAGTATGTGAACAAGTACATGTTCTATTTTGTTACTAATTTTTTATATTGAGCCTCAGCACATGGCTTTTTGAATGAGTTCATGGAACTTTTCTGATTGATGTTCTATCCTGTTCTTCAGTGATGTTCTTTCTGTTATATCTTTTGAGCCACAACAACAGCAGACAGATACGCCAGTCCCTGATTCTTCTATGTGAAGCACATTTTGCACTCTTATACATTCTTCGGATAGATTTGATCTCTAATGCTTTGGAGCAAAAAGGCTCTTTAAGTATGGAAATTTTATCACAGCTAGGTATGAAATTGTTCTAATTCATCCAATTTGAATTGTTATTTTCCCACTGGATGTGGTTATGGCTCTTAACTATGTTTATTACATATTTTTTATCTTTTGTTGTGCCTGTTGTGACAGCTGACTGAGAAGATTTAATCTTAAATTATTCGATCTTTATTGTAATTGATGCAGGTCTCCTCAAACATGATAGCTCCTGGGATTTCTTGGAAATAGCTTTGCTTGCTTGTTTCTGTGCAATTCATAACCATGGTTTTGAGATGCTATTTTCATTCTCAGCAATTGTGCAGCATACCCCTACCCCGCCAGTTGGATTTAGTATCTTAAAAGCTGGTCTGAGCAAATCAGTCCTATTGTCAGTGTATGCTTCCTCAACTACAAACTACAGCCATGATAATCCTTCTTATGGTATAATTTTATCCATCTTTTTCATTAAATTGATTTTCTAACTTTTTCCAACAATTTCAGAAGACATTCAGCACCTGTTTCAATTTCCATTAAGTAGATGCAAAATGCTAACTTAATCATTTACTCCTTCTAAGCATATTAAATTTTGTAAATGTAAAATGCGGTTTATAATTATGCTATTCAGTCAGCTCAGAAGTCTGACCATTTCTTTAGATGCTTTACATTTCTACAATTGGTAGGAAAGTATCTACTTGATAAATTGCAGACAGAGGGATGGGTTCAAAGTTCATGGTTTTTTTCTTAAACAGAAATTATTTCCTCAACTTCTAACTAGCTGGGGTTGGCAAGAACAGGAAATGGAACCAATAAGCCTTATGTCAGATATATGGTTCTGGTTAATGTATCAAGCTATGATCTTCCATGGTTTAATATTGTTTTAGGACAAGTTCTCAACTTGAAATCAGCCCTCCATGCATGAGATTCTGTATTTGTTTTTTGATATTATGATAGAAAAATATTTTTCACCTGCTTTGGTTAACATGTTACCTAGTTTTATGATAGAGCATTATCAAACCAAATTTACTAAATTGATATTCCTTGTCATCTGTCTTGAATGGTTCACTTGCCCTGCTGCTTTTGATGCTACTGCCATTTCTACTAATCACTCATTTCGTTTATCTACATTCAGAGAGAAGGATAGCATCATTCCTTAGTGCAATTGGGCAGAAGTTTCTATCTATGTATAGATCATGTGGAACGTACATTGCTTTTCTTACTATTCTCCTCACAGTATACCTTGTCACACCTAATTATGTATCATTTGGTTACATCTTCCTTCTTCTTGTTTGGATTATTGGAAGACAACTTGTTGAGAAAACAAAAAGGAGGCTATGGTTCCCGTTAAAAGCATATGGCATTGCGGTGTTTGTCTTCATCTACAGCTTGAGCAGCTTCTCCAGTTTTCAGATGTGGTTATCCAGGTTCATAGATCTGTATTTTTATTTGGGTTACAATTCAGATGCTTCATTGCTGGAAAACGTTTGGCAATCTCTAGCAGTCTTGATTGTGATGCAACTTTATAGCTATGAAAGGAGACAAAACAGGGATAACAGGCTAGATGATCCCAATCTCTTGGGTTCTGGGTTACCAGGTTTCATCAAACGGTTTCTAGTTTGGCACAGCCACAAGATCTTGTTTCTTGCACTGTTCTATGCCTCTTTATCTCCAATTAGTGCATTTGGTCTTTTATATCTACTTGGCCTTGTCATCTGTTCAACTTTACCTAAAGCTTCTCGCATCCCATCAAAATTGTTCTTAGTTTATACAGGATTTCTAGTGACGACTGAGTATCTTTTCCAGATGTGGGGAAAGCAAGCTGGGATGTTTCCTGGACAAAAGCACTCTGATCTGTCCCTTTTCTTGGGTTTGCATGTTTATAAGGCTAGTTTTTGGGGCCTAGAATTGGGCCTGAGGGGAAAAGTGCTGGTGATTGCTGCATGTACCCTTCAGTATAATGTCTTCCATTGGTTGGAGAAGACACCAAGTTTAAACAAAGGAAAGTGGGAAGAGCCTTGTCCATTATTTGTCTCAGCAGAAGATGTCTTCATTAATGTTTCTCATCCTAATGAGGGAAATAAGTCATCATCAGATCCTGCTCTCTATGCTAAGGAAGAGAGGGTGACAAGCAATTCATGGCCATCTGTCACTTCTGTTCTGGCTCAAGCACCTAATTCTGTGTCCTCAAAAATAGGAGGTTCCGAGGGTCGTAACACTAAAATATTTTCATTTGGGTATATCTGGGGAAGCACCAAGGAGAGTCATAAGTGGAATAAGAAGAGGATTCTTGCATTAAGAAAGGAGAGACTTGAAACACAGAAGACTCTTCTAAAGCAATATTTGAAGTTTTGGATAGAAAATGTGTTTAATCTCTTTGGCCTCGAGATAAACATGATTGCGCTGCTTCTTGCCAGTTTCTCGCTGTTGAATGCCATCTCTTTGCTGTATATTGCATTGCTTGCTGCTTGTGTTCTCTTGACTCGGCAGATTATACGTAAGTTGTGGCCCATATTTGTCTACTCGTTTGCTACCATTCTCATCCTGGAGTACCTCGCCATCTGGAGGAATATGTCACCATTGAATCAACACAATCCAAGTGAACCTACTGTACATTGCCATGACTGCTGGAAAAGCTCAGATAAATATTTCCAATTTTGCAAGAATTGTTGGCTGGGTATGACTCTGTTACATGTTTTACTAGTGCTCTTATGGGGTTTATACATGTATGCACATTTAAAAGTGTCATTCAAATAGGCAAGGACTGATTTTCATTTGCCACATGACAGGCCAGGTTCTTGGCTTCTATGGTGTTTTTGTTTTCTGTTTTATTGTTTTTACAATTTTTGAGCCTGCCAACAGTTTTGCACCTCCATACACACATGAGGATGGAAAGTTGGATAAACAGATGAGAATATTTATTTTCTTTCTATTTGTAGAAGACCATTAAAGCTTAAATGTTTTTTTAAGCTGAAGTTATATGTTTAATGTTCAAATTTAATCTGTCTGAAAGAATACTCTCGTGCATGGTTGATATGGATACCCAAAGACCATTATGTTGGTTTCAAATTAACTAATTCTCGAAGTGCATTCTAAGGCATAAATGCTAATTTTCTTTCTTTATTATGTCATCTATTTGCTTTTGGTTTTAGTGGTTTCAAAGTCATTTAATTTAATTTGCTGAGTTTAGGTGCCTCCTTTTTGTAGGACTGGTGGTTGATGATCCCCGGATGCTTATCAGCTATTTTGTGGTCTTCATGCTAGCTTGTTTCAAACTCCGTGCTGATTTCATGTCCAGTTTCTCAGGGTCATCAACCTATCGTCAAATGATGTCTCAACGTAAAAACTCATTTGTTTGGAGAGATCTCTCTTTTGAAACGAAAAGCTTATGGACCTTTCTTGACCATCTGAGGGTTTACTGTTATTGCCATCTATTAGATCTTGTCCTTGCATTGATTTTGATCACTGGAACCCTGGAGTATGACATCCTGCATCTTGGTTATCTCGCTTTTGCTCTTGTTTTCTTCCGGATGAGACTTGAAATACTGAAGAAGAAGAACAAAGTATTCAAGTTCTTGCGCATGTACAACTTTATTCTTATTATTCTTTCTCTTGCTTATCAATCGCCTTTTGTGGGGGAATTAAGTATGGGGAAGTCCGAGACATTGGACTACATATTTGAGATGATTGGGTTTTACAAGTATGACTATGGGTTCCGGATTACTGCAAGATCTGCACTTGTTGAGATTGTCATATTTATATTGGTATCACTTCAATCATATATGTTTTCCTCCCAAGAATTTGATTATGTCTCACGATATCTCGAGGCAGAGCAAATTGGTGCCATTGTACATGAGCAAGAGAAGAAAGCTGCCTGGAAAACTGCCCAATTACAACATATTCGCGAGTCTGAGGAGAAGATACGCCAGCGTCACTTGCAAGTGGAAAAGATGAAATCTGAGATGCTCAATTTGCAAATACAGCTTCACAGCATGAACTCTGTTGCTAAGGGTGGTAATGCTCCTTCTCATGCTGAAGGCCTAAGAAGGAGGAGTACTTCCCTGACTTCAAACCAGGAATCTGGGAACCCTAACAAAGGTCAAGTATTCGACAGGAGCCATGAGCTGATTATAGAAGAGAATTCAGAATTCCCATTTGAAGTGCATGATTTTCCTACTAACAAAATCATGGAAAGTCAATCTGCCGTTGAGTCTCCTAAGTGTTCACTGGGATCTCCTATTTGTGAAATCACAGAGATCGAACCAGATGTTATGGATCCTAGATATTTTGATTCAAACAAAAATGAGAAAGATCAAGTGAATGATAACCCTTTAGTTTCTGCAGTACAACTTTTAGGTGACGGAGTTTCCCAGGTACAGTCTATTGGAAATCTGGCGGTTAACAACCTCGTGAACTTCTTGAACATCACTCAAGAAGATTCAGACATAACTGAGCAGTCCTCTGCCGAGGATGAAGCATATGATGAAATGGAGAGCCAGAATAGAAGGTATATGTCTCTGTACCGTTCATCTTCTCTGCAGTCTGATAAGAGTTCAGATGCTACAAGTTTGCAGATAGGAAGGATCTTCCGTCACATATGGTCACAAATGCGGTCTAATAATGATTTCGTTTGTTATTGTTGCTTTGTTCTTGTCTTTTTATGGAACTTCAGTTTGCTTTCAATGGTGTATCTTGCTGCTCTGTTCTTGTATGCTCTCTGTGTGCATACCAGCCCAAGTTGCATCTTTTGGGTTATTATGCTAATTTATACGGAATTTTATATTTTGGTTCAGTATCTCTACCAAATTATCATCCAGCACTGTGGGTTAAGTATTGATCCGGAGCTGCTTCATGCATTAGGTTTCCCTGCACATAAAATCACCTCTTCTTTTGTTATCAGTTTGTTGCCTCTTTTTCTTGTCTACTTATTTACCCTCCTACAAAGCTCTATAACTGCCAAGGATAGTGATTGGATACCCTCTTCAAACTTCAATTTCAGTAGGAGGATTACTCTCTATAGAGAAGAGGTTCTTGTTAATTATAGTTGGAGCCAGAAGGTGCAGGAGCATCTCCAAATATTGGCAAATGTTGTAAAATTGATAATCAGGAGATTCTTTAGGTACTGGAAATCGTTAACGCAGGGAGCAGAATCTCCTCCTTACTTTGTCCAGCTATCTATGGATGTTCACTTGTGGCCAGAAGATGGGATTCAGCCAGAGAGGATTGAGTCTGGAATAAACTTAGTGCTCAAGACTGTTCATGATGAGAGGTGCAATGAAAAAAACCCTGGTCTTTGCCCTTTCGCTAGTAGGGTTCAGGTTCAAAGCATTGAAAGAAGCCAGGAAAACCCAAACATTGCGTTGGTTGTTTTGGAGGTGGTGTATGCCTCACCTTTGACAGGGTGTGGTTCAGCAAAATGGTATAAGTCACTGACTCCTGCAGCCGATGTTGCAAAAGAAATTCTTGAGGCAAAAAGTGCTGGGTTTGTTGAAGAAATGGGATTTCCATATCCACTACTCTCTGTAATTGGTGGAGGCAAAAGAGAAATTGATTTGTATGCCTACACTTTTGGTGCAGATTTGACTGTGTTCTTTCTAGTTGCGATCTTTTACCAATCTGTGATAAAAAATAAGAGTGAATTTCTTGATGTCTATCAGCTTGAAGACCAGTTTCCGAAAGAGTTTGTATTTATCTTAATGGTAAGTGAATTCTTCCTTTTTGTTTCTTTTGCCATACTTCAGATATTTAAATTCAAGAGAAGCTATGGTTGTTTTGTCACCAATTTTCTTTTGTATTTTTTGGCTGGTAATCTTGTTATCTAGTGATGTAACTGGAGAAAGGCTTTCTTCATGCAGATCATTTTCTTCTTGATCGTTCTTGATCGCATAATTTATCTCTGCTCATTCGCCACCGGAAAAGTGATTTTCTACCTTTTCAACCTCATTCTCTTTACATATTCAGTTACTGAGTATGCCTGGCACATGGAGCCTTCCCACCAACATGCTGGAGGTTTAGCTTTACGTGCTATATTTCTTGCTAAAGCAGTTTCTTTAGCATTACAGGCAATACAAATTCGATACGGTATCCCTCATAAAAGCACCTTGTATCGACAGTTTTTGACAAGCGAAGTTTCACAAATTAATTACTTTGGCTATAGACTTTATCGTGCTCTTCCATTCCTATATGAGCTGCGATGTGTGCTTGACTGGTCATGTACATCAACATCTTTGACAATGTATGACTGGCTGAAGGTAAGTGTGATATTATTTAATAATATCTCTTTGGTGAAGTACAGTGTTTCTTATGGTTGCTTATACTATAGTTGGGACTCAGCATTGGATAATCTAACATGATATCCTAAATGTTTTTTTCTCTCTTATCTGCATATGGTTTATGCTCTGGTGCCAAACTTGGCCATTTGGTTAAGTTTTATGTCAGGCTTGCATGTGACAGGAACTGTTGAATTGTTCTACAGTGGTTACATATAACATTTGATAAAGATAGATAAACTTACAGTGTGACTTAACATTTTTGGGTTGAATTTCCTGATAATGTCTTAATTCTTTCTAAAGTTTCAGCCATTTGTCAACTTGCATTTTTTTGCCACTTCTTCTTGATTTTATACTTCCAATGCAAACCCAATATTCCTAGTCTGGGAGTTCAATCATTATTCTTTCTCATTATCTGATTGTTCCAGGTGACTTAACATTACCTTGCCCTCATTTTAGGTGACTTAAGATTATCTTGCTCTCAAATTGGTGCCATCCTCAACACACCCTCACCCAACCTGAGTGCCTGTTTTCCTCTGACTGGCCACCTAATGGAAAGGGGAGGAATTTATATATATATAAACAGGGAGGAAAAAGAAGCCCAAGGGCAAGCTGGTTAGAATCATCTCCTTGATTTTTCATCAATAGAATCATAGGATTATCATTCTTAAATATGAATTGTGTGAAAATTCTATGTGATGAATTGCTTAAAAATGGATATACTGGGATTTTATGTTATCTCTTTGCTATGATCCCTAGATGAAGCTGTATCCTTTAGCATCAAATTTAACATGAAATAGAACATTCTGTTAAAGATAACTTTTGTGATTATAGTTCCTTTGCTGTTGAATCATTCTCGTCATAGTATGAATAATGACATGTTTGGTAGGTTTTCTGTTTTTAGCTAATATTAGTGCCAGTAGCAATTTGATTGGACCATTTCATGCTCATTTGTGAAACTAATAATTAGCTCCATTTCTAGCTGGAGGACATACATGCAAGTTTGTACCTTGTCAAATGCGACGCAGTGTTGAATAGAGCTAGGCACAAACAAGGAGAGAAGCAGACAAAACTGACCAAATGTTGCAACGGCATGTGTTTGTTCTTCATCTTAATCGTAGTTATCTGGGCTCCTATGCTGGTATGAAGCTTAAATGTAAAATGCACCATTTGCATAATGGAACTTGTATACATCCTCTTAAGAATTAAGTGCTTGTCCCTTTTTAGTTTTATGATCCTTTGGGAGGAATGCATACCGAAACCAACTTTTTTCATTTTTTTTTTACGTTTCTGAAGGCAGTTGGTTATTTATCTTTTAGTTACTAAAAGTATTGAGAAAGAAATTAAGAGTGAGTTTTGGAAAAGGTTTTATTGGAAGGCTTATTCTCGGGAACTCACAGTGGCTAAGATATTACAATTTTTACATTTTAAGACCTTAAGCTTGTCCTCTGAGTTATATGCATCTTGTCTTTTGATTTAGTGCTAGGTGGTGAACTATGAACAGTTGTGTTCTAACATGTGAAATTTTTTTTTCTTTTTTTTCCCTTACAGATGTACAGTAGTGGCAACCCAACAAACATTGAAAATCCCATTAAAGATGCCAGTTTTCAAATTGATATTAAGACAACTATTGGAAGGTTGACAGTATATCAAACCACACTCTGCGAGAAGCTACAATGGGATAAGCTCGACTCTGATGTTAATCTTTGTCCCCCAAGTTATCTGGATATGTATAATAAGAATGATATACAGTTAATATGCTGTCAAGCAGATGCAAGTAATTTGTGGCTTGTTCCAGACATAGTTCAGACCAGATTTATCCACTCACTTGACTGGGATATGGACATGGATATTAGTTTTGCTTGGGTACTCACAAGAGACCGACCTAAAGGTAAAGAAGTGGTGAAATATGAGAAAGATGTTTATCCTCAGGATCTTCCAAAACCCTCGGATGTCCAAAAAGTTCTCAATGGTTCTACTAACGGCTTTAGAATATATAATCTTTATCCGAGATACTTTCGTGTTACTGGTTCTGGTGATGTCAGACCTTTTGAATTAGAGGTACAACTCTTGGTTCTGATCTCTCTTTCTTTGCTGACTCGTGCAGAGTATAAATAAGTTTTTGGCATTATGGTTTATAACAATAAGCAACAGTCAAGCTAGATTGTCTCCAGTGATTTACTGGCAAATCCTAAAAATGTAGGTTTTATACATAATATCAAAAAAATAATGACAAACCATAGCTTCAAGCTATTAAGATTTCAGTAAGTGGGAAAATGATGGCTCATATTGAAATGGTACAAAGATGGTTGTTATGCTATACCAGCAATAGTGTTAACCTTAGACCATATATTTATAAAGAACTGTATATTTTTGTCTAACAGGTAAATGCAGTTAGTGCGGATCTTGTTATGAATCACGCAGATTCCAAATGGTGGTCCTTCCATGATATCAATCCGTCTGATGTAAAAGTTTGTGGAGGATTGACTGGACCCATGGCAGTCGTAGTCTCTGAGGAAACACCACCACGTAAGTTTAAAGAAACATTAGTTGTTATATGCATCTGCTAATGGCGTGTTCTTATGGTTTTTCTTTTATATTATCACTAATGCTACAATATTGCTTCAGAGGGTATTCTTGGCGACACTCTCAGCAAGTTCAGCATTTGGGGTCTCTACATAACCTTTGTGCTTGCTGTAGGCCGTTTTATCAGACTTCAATGCTCTGACTTAAGAATGAGAATCCCATTCGAGAACCTACCTTCATGTGACAGGTACGTGCATAAATATTCGAAACCATGGTTTTTATTCTTTTGCCAAAAAATAAGTATGCAGTATATATGAAAAAAAAAAATGATATGTTCTTTCTTGCTTAGATTTAAATAGAAGCAACACAGTCAATAGATACAAAGACTGGAGTTTCTATTTTCTAGGGCTCATGGCACTAGTTTCTCAACTTTCAGGATCAGAATAAATAATAGGCATATACATGTTATTTGAAAAAAAAGGGTCGGAAAATATAAATCTGAACTTAAGTTGCTTTCCCTTCTACCATTTTTGTGTCTGATATGAACCCAGCATCAGTTTTGAATGAAGGCGTGGTATTGTTAGTTTGCCCCATTTTATTTCTCCCTGCAAAAATTCAGTGGAAAAGCAGTTTTTTGCTCCTTCTCCTGCCCAAACCAAAATTTGGTTATATGTTTCTGATGTAGGTTGATAGCCATCTGTGAGGATATATACTCGGCTAGAGCAGAGGGTGAACATGGAGTTGAAGAGGTCCTTTACTGGACAATAGTGAAAATTTACAGGTCTCCACACATGCTGCTCGAGTATACTAAACCAGACTAGTTTGTGGAAGTTGAATGCTGGTTCAGGCTGACATTAAAACTTGACCTACACTCACTTATGCGGAACAAATACAGATCAAACCTGATTCTTCTTTTTCGTGGCCTCAATCAATGTTCTCGCGTTATACATACTTTCTCCAGAAGGCTTTGACGTGGGAATTTGAAAGCTGAATTGCTGCATTCTCTTTGTATATTATCCACAGGCTGCCCATTTATTTGTACAGAATCTGTTACAAAGTGTTAGAAAAGTAGCACATGTCGCAGGCATCTAGGGTCCTTGTCAACAAAATTGAATTGAGCCAGAACATCGTTTTGACGAATACATACAAATAGAATTTAAATCCAAATGTATTTTCAATTCCTCCTTTATTTTTTGTTACTACGTTCAATTTGGTATAAAGTATCTATTTTTGGGCAAATGCGAGACCCGCTCATTACCAATTAAACGTCACTACTAGCTAATCTATGCCGTATCAAACTTGAACACCTATCCGTTTTATAAGTATCAAAATTTGTTATGTAACAGCCTTTAATTCCTCAGAATCTAGTTTTGATCCGCATGGCCTTTCCAAGGGGAGAAAAGGGTTTGGTTTAAAATGATAGAAATGATGAGTTTTGGTTATCATTGATTTATCAGAAAAGAAAATTTTTTACATACTGAATAGAGATTCATCCACCCCTGCCTCTGATTGTTCTGCTATACTCTGCACACGAAAGGGAGACAAGGAAAATGGAGATCAAAACATGAGCACTTGAAAATGTTTTAACAGTTTTCTCAGCAGTTTGAATCTTCACTTTTCAGGAGTTACATGACGCTACCAATCCAACATTCATATCAAAGATATACACTGCAACAGTTTTCTCAGCAGTTTGAATCTTCACCGTTCAGGAGTTACATGACGCTACCAATCCAACATTCATATCAAAGCTATACAATGCAACCATTGCAACTAAATCTACCAGCTAAGTCTACTAACGGCACACTTTTTTCTAATGAGTATTAACGCCACTCCATAGGAATATAGTTCCACTAAGCAAAAGTGAAAAGAGTTAACACCGTACCATTAGCTACTCTTCTAGACTAAAAAAATATTTGTTAAATAAACTTCTTCCCCAATTTTCCTTCCCAACAATTGACCAGAGCTGACAAACAAGAGAAATGTGGGGTTAAGCAGTTCAATTGCACTACATACAACTAAGCTAAGTCTCCATCTAAACTAATCAGGGTCAACTACATGTCAGTTGCATCAAAACCAATCTTCAAAAATATGACTCCTAAATTACACGGCCAATAACAAATTTAGTACAGGGCAGCTAACTGTTAATTCCCAGCTGGAACAACAGCCTTTGATGATTTGCCCTTCCTTTTACCATCACCACTGGCAGAATCCCTTTTCACAACATCCCCAGGAACAGTATCATCCATTACTTTGGGGGTCTGAAAAGTGAAATCTGAAACAGATACACCACTGTATGTAGGATTTGAATCAAGAAATGATGCTACTTCGGTAAGAGTTCTCAGTTTCTTCCCTGTTGGAGTAATATAGTAAGTATCCATTTTAGAGAAATCTCTTCTAAGCACTAAGCTTCTCTGAAAACCTTGAGGGGTCTTTGGAATGTTAGGCTTGTCGATCACCCAAACTCGAGAGGCATCATACTCAATATCAGCAGGATCATCACAGGAAAAACCAGGTTTTCGCTCACAAACAAATGGTTTCTCTGTAACCTTACTTCTAATGTCTTCATACTCTTCTACTGCAGTAATGACCCTCCATTTATAGCATTTTTCACATTGTGCGGCATATGTATCAATTGACCTTATTGCTGGCCCTGCACGTGATTTCTGCTGTGATAATTCAACAGTAGTCAGTGAAATTTATTGAGGAATTACATATATTTTCTTACCAGTACACTGGCCAAATCAAGGCAAGGAACTTCTGCTTTTTTTTTTTTTTTTTTTTTTTTTAAAAAAAAAAAACCAGCTNTTTTTTTTTTTTTTTTTTTTTTAAAAAAAAAAAAAAACCAGCTATTGATGAACAAGTGGAAAGGCAACTAAAGGATTTAGACTGTGTAGGCATAAATTAGAGGAATTTCTAAAATAAAGTTGGACAATGCCTTGTTCTCCTTCCTCTTAAATTAACTACATCAAAAACATAATCAGAAGGAAACAAATTGACAACAGTCATTGAAGCAAAAACAATCCAAACCAACAAGCATTTCCCAATAGATATACACTGATAGGTAAATACATGACTGACTCCTTATAAATAGAGCAAGAAAAAAAAATGCAAGTGAAAGCACACGGCAAGTAAAATTTCCCCATCCTACTCTATAAAATAGTGAAGTCATTTCAAAATTGGAAACCATAAGCCTCCAAAAAGAAACAGAAGTATGCTATGTTTCACAGAACTAGGTAAAAGGAAAAAAATCCAACTTTACAGGCTATCTACTACCACTTGCACACCTCATTGGCTCCAACATATCCTATTTTATTTTCTGTGAAAAACTCCGCCTTTCAATATGTGAAAATTAGAGGCAAGGGCAGAAACAAAGCTCAAAAAGTTATCCATGGAAATCGTCATATAATTTTATGAGTTTACCATAAGGAAGTATGTCATTTAGTCATTTATTAAACGTAGCAAATCATGCGCTCACAGCGGAACAAAATTGTTATTCAGAATATGTTTGGAATATCAATCAGCAATAAACATCAACTGCCCAATATTAACAAGTAATGCATCAAAGTCATAGATAAGATGATTACCAAGCATTAGCACAATTCATTCATCACCAAGATAGCACTAAAAAATGATTCAAATAAACCAATGTAGCCCATATAACAAAACGGGCATCCTTAATGTCGGTGTTATCCCCAAAAGAGATAAAACCCACTAGCAAAAGCATGTACTTTTCACCAATTCTTCCAAATAGCGTGAAAATCTCTGGGCAAATTTGGTCTATGGTCAAAACTCAAAACTCATTCCAGAGTGAAATTTCAACAACAATCTGTAACTGCCAAAAACCTGAGGAATCTTAACGCCTATAGATTAATAAAACGACAAACTCAAATTCAAAATGAGCCAAAATAGTGCGTATATTTAGACTCAGTTGGGCATACGTTTCTCTCGTTCCCCGAGCCGCAAAAAATAAAAATAAAACCAAATAAAAAAATATTTATTTACTACCATTTCCTACACTAAGCTGCACAAAGTTTTTCTCGGCAACCAAACACATCTTAATCTAAATAACTTATCATTAATTAAAAATTATAATACAAAATAAAGCAAATACGAGCTGTACTCGTAACCGTTTGATCTAAATTTCAAGAAACATGAACGAATCTATCAAACTAATTACTAGGTTTGTGTGGAGTCATACCTTCGACGCCGTTTTTGGCGTTTCTTGTTTCTCTTCCATCTCTCAAGAACCTATTTTTACCCCTTTTCTTTATTTGTTTCCTCATTTTATTTATTTTTCTTACAAACGTCGTGGTGACACGTGGCCGTGAACTGCTCCTGATGATCATCGACCATCATGGTAACCCATTCATCAATCTCTACTCTAGCTCGCGTCAGGGCATTCTGCATGCACATCACGTGTCGGGGCTTCTGCAAATAAGTTTTAGTACCGGGCCCAAACGAGCCCAAATGAATAACTTTGGACCATTTTGGCCCCATTGTGGGAGTGACGTAATATTAATTAATTAATTACCTCCAATGAAATTTATAAAACTTCTTTCAATTTTAAGTTATTTATTGATTTTCATCTCCTTTTTTATTTTAAATTCATAGAATAACAACAAATTAATCCCCTATTATTTTTCAATAATGTTATAAAGGTCACAAAATTTAACATAAAATATAATGTTCTCTCATATTCACTTGTCCGATCACTTACTTGACATACGTAATAAATCACGTATCTCGATCTTTATTGGCTCAAATGAATTAAAACAAATTACTTTTCAATCTTTGATAAAGAGTAAATAAATAAAGCTACATTTACACCCGTCAAACTTTCCTTATTGTAACGCTCGTGTTTTGTTTTTTGTTTTTCTATAAATACGATTGATCCCAGTTTAATAAGTTATTATTTTTAATCAAAAATAAATAAATCTCCAGATTGGTTTATGATTTAACATTGTTGTTATTGTTTGAAACCAAATCTAGAAAATACTTTTATTGAATCCTCTTGCTTTTGCTAAGAAAATTATCGCAACTATGCCGGTTAGTATTTTTTATTTTTATTTTTTTAAATGTGTTGAATTCTTGTTGATATGTTGTTTATTTAGTTGAGAATTTGGCATATTACAAGCGTTATTTTTCTTGTATTTGAAATATGTTTGGTATTAAATCTAAAAATTATTGATATTTATAAAATTAACATGAAATCTATTCATTAGTCTGTGCTTGTGATTGACCTGTTTGGTTTGTATTATAAAATAAATAATAAACAAAGGGAAAGGCTTGTGTTTTTTTGTATTTTAATAGCTTAAAATGCGTTATGTACTATATTTTCAAAACCATATTCAAACTTTAAAAACAAAGAAAACATATTTAATTGAAATTTACATTCCCAAAATTTAAAACAATAAAAATGTTTTTTTTTTAATTTAATTTTTGTAAAATTTTAAATATAATACCCTGTTAATAAACCTCATAATTGTCATTATTGATGTAATTTTATTTATTTATTTTTATTTACAGATAAAGAGAAAGAAAAGATCTGATTATATTCATATTCCTTTGACCCATTCAGATGTATCACACATGACAGAACAAGAAATAAAAGCTCAGGTAAACATACTTTATGTGATATTAATGGATAATACGGGAGGAAATAAATGAGTTCCACTAATGCGAAACTTTCAAATTAATGCAAGTGACGTACCGTAAAAGCAAAGTGCTTAGCATAATCGTGTGATATTAATGGGTAATCTGGGACCAATTGTGAATATCGAGTCAGATTATGATTGAACAAATGGTTTCCTTTAGCATAATAAATTATGTGATATTAATGGGTAATCTGAGAAAAAAATTACTGAATCTAAAGCCAAATTATGATTGGATAAATGGTTTTATAACTTTCATTTGTGGGATATTTTTAATAATTTTCGAGTTAGTGCAACTCATGTAATGCAGTAAAATCTACTTATATATATATATATATTTATATGTGTAGCATTAAATAAGTGGTGACTCTATATCAAAGTAACGTAACATAAAAAAAAAAAAAAAAAGTAAAGTAAATATACAAAAATAAAAATAATAAGTATTAATTTATTTAATTTAATACTTTATAGAATATTTTTTTATATATAAATTTTCTATACATAATATTATCCGTTAAAATTAATTATAGAAGTATTCAACATAATTATGTAATTAATGGGTAATCTTCAAGGAAATCTGTGAATCTGAAGCCAGATTATGGTTCAATAAATGAGTTTAAATGCTGTGAATTAATTAGCCAAACTTTTAAGTTTTTTTTTTTTTTTAATGGTTAGTGGTTCTCCGTACAAGGCCAACCCCAACACCAGCCCCACAAAAACACTGCTCAGTGAAACAGCTCTTCTTGCAAAATGCAAAATGCAAAATGCATTAATAGCAAAGACAACAGAGACAAATTATAATAACTCTCTGCGCATTTGTAACGTACTAAATAGTTTTCTTCTCACCTGTACATTGAATAGAAGTAGTTTTCTCGTTTGTTTTGACCGCGCATTGTAGGTATGAGGAATCTATTATTGTTGTCTCTACATGTAAATTTATGGTTTCTGGTATTTCCATTTCGGTGCTTCTTTTAAGGTGGTTTGGATTTTAGCGAGTCTTTATGCTGTTCTTCATGTGGGTTTGGCTATATATTGGGGTTTGTTGTTGCGTTTTGATGTATGAGGGATTTCTTTGAATAGCTGAGTAGGTTTATTGATATCTGGGTAGGTATTGTTTTGATCAAGTTGAGTGTTTTTCTGATGTAGGATACAACGTTCTTAGCTCATCTGTCCTCCATCAAAGGTATATGTATGGACTTTCTTTTCGTTTTCTTGCTATTTTGTTACATTGTTGTTTATTGTTTATGATTGCCTACCAGAGAATGGAATAGCGTTTTTTTTTTTTTTCTTTTCAGTGGATTATCAGGTTGTATTTTTGTTCATTTCCTCTCTATAACTTGTCTTGGGTTTAGTATAAATCTCCAATTTTTATTATTATTATTTTTTGGTACCTTTTTTTTCCCCTCTTTTGATGATTTGCTTAATTATATTATTTACGCATGGTCTTTCTTCTCTTTTCTTGCTATTTTGTTACATCTTTGTTTATGATTGCCTGCTAGTGAATGGAATGGTTCAATTCGTTTTGGTTTTTCGTTGGGTTATCAGGTTCTGTTTTTGTTCATTTCCTCTCTATAACTTGTCTCTGGTTTAATATAAATCTCCACTTTTTTCTTTTATTTTTATTATTGTACTATTTTTTCACTCCTTTGATGATTTGCTTAATTATATAGGGTTTCCTGTCAGAGGCCTTACCAGTGTAGAAGTTGGTAGATTCCTTTTTCTTGTACGTAAGAAAGATAAAATGGTTGACAGAGGTGATAGCAAATCAGTTTCCCCTTCTGAATCATTTCAAGATAAAGGAAAGAACAAGAGAAAATTACTTGATCCTTCTCTAAAGGACCTGATTAACCTTTCCCCAGCTTTAACAGAATTTCCTCGGTATGAACAGTCCTCAGAGAAACCCCAAAGCCTACCAAGTGACCTGCTGCTCCTGAAGGCAACATCCAATCAGTCTAAAGAAGAAGTTGTCCGGGAAGTGAATGAAGCTGCTGGTTGGGATGATCCCATTGTGCATGCACTAGAGGAACTATTATCCTCTAGTTTGCATGCACTTTTCAGGGATGTAATCAAGCAGATTGTTGAGTGTGGCTACAGTGAGGATGTTGCTAAGAAGTCCATTTTAAGGCGCGGTCTTTACCATGGGGGTAAAGACCTAATGGCAGACGTTGTCAATGATACTTTGGCCTTTTTGAGAAAAGGGAAAGGTGTTGATACTTCAAGGGATGATGTGTTTGAAGATTTGCAGCAGCTGGTGAAATACACCATGTTGGAGATGATTAATGTTCTTAAGGAGGTTAAGCCATCTTTATCCATTGCAGAAGCAATGTGGTGGTTATTAATGTCTGACTTGAACATTTCACAAGCTTGTACCGCAGAAGGAGATATATTAAGTTTTATTGATGGTAAAGACATCTCAAAAGATGGTTCCTCTAATTCTACACCTTCTGAATCAACATCAGAAACTCGAAGCTCTGTAACCATTCCTCTAAACACTAGTGAACCAAATACTTTAAAGTCTTCAAACCCTAATACTCAAAGTTCTCTGCCTGAAACACTCAAATTTGGAACTTTTGCAAATTCACCTAAGCCCATAAATCCTACTTCACAGAAAGAGTTGTTACCAGATAGAGACAATCTGGTTTCCATGGCAAAAAGTGTTGAGAAATCCTTGAGTTCTCTTGGGGAACATGTTCAAAATATGTCCCGAACACTTGCCTCTGAAGAAAGACCAACAATTGATCGAAAAGGAAGGTCCAAGAAAGAATTAGCAACCCTTCAGCAAAAGTCCTTCCAAGGGCACGCTGGGAAAACCTACAAGGCAGTCTATGGGAAAGGGGCCTTCAAATCAGGCAAGCTTGTTACCAAAACCATTAGTAGTTTTGTTTTGGAAAAAAGAGTGAAATCTCCAACTGACTTACCCACTGTACAATCAAAAAGTGGTTCCTCAAAGTCAAATATTGGTACAGAAATAGGAGCTGCAGCTGATGGAAGCCTTTGTATTTCAAAGCATACTCCTAAGTCAGATAGCTTGTCAACAGTGCCAACATCTGCATTACCTGTAGTAAATATTGAACATGCAGTGTCTTCCTCTTCAGAAAAAAATCCTGCCTCAAAGACTAGATCTAGTGTCATTGTGCCTCCCAAGATGCCTGACCATTATCTTGGAATTCCTTTTGATGAGTCTCTAGGAAAATATGTCCCACGAGATGAGAAGGACGAACTATTGTTGAAGTTGGTTCCTAGGGTGCAGGAGCTAAAGAATGAACTGAATGGTTGGATTGAGTGGGCCAATCAGAAGGTAATGCAAGCTACTCGTAGGCTAAGCAAAGACCAAGCTGAGCTTAAAGCACTAAGGCAAGAGAAGGAAGAAGCAGAGCATTGTAAAAGAGAAAAACAAATGTTGGAGGAGAACACCATCAAGAGGTTATCCGAGATGGAGTTCTCCCTGAATAACCTTACTTCCCAGCTTGAGAGGTCTAACATCACAGTTCGCAAGCTTGAATTAGAACATGTTCTGCTAAAGAACCAAATGGAGATTGCTAAATTCCAAGCAGCAGAATCAACTAAAAACTGTCGGGAAGCATTGGAGAGGGAACAGAAAGCAATTAAGAATAATCAGTCATGGGAGGGACAAAAGGCTTTGTTGCGGGAGGAGCTTGGGATTGAGAAGCAGAAGGCAGCTGAGCTGCAGCAGGAAATAAACAAGGCAAAAAGTCTGTACAACCAAATTGAGGTAAGCTTCTGTGAAGTTAAAATGCTTGGTTACCTGCCAATTAAACACTAAAGATATACTACCACTAACTAATGAGTCTTAGTGGAAATTGGATTTGACTTATATGAATGATCTGAGCTATAAACATAAAACATGTCAAAATCAAGAGATTTCCTTCTCAAGAAAAAAAAATCATATTGTTGTATGGTCTCATTGTCTACATTCTGTTAGTTGCTCACTAGAAACAACAACAAAATTGCAGGCTAGATGGAAAGAGAAGGCAGCAAAGGACAAACTTCTTGCACAGGCTGCTTCCATAAGGAAGGAGCGAGAACAACTTGAAGCTGCGGCAAAAGTGGAAGAGGAAATAATAAAGCTTAAAGCAGAAAAAGAGATGAAGAAATATACTGAAAAAATCAAAAAGCTTGAGAGCCAAATATCTCTTTTGAAATTCAAGTCAGACTCTTCTAAATTAGCAGCACTTGGAGGAAGTGTTGATGGAGACTTCTGTAGCTTCCAGCCTGGCGGCAAGAGTGTATATCCAACCATGAAAGGGAATCAAATGGCAAGTCATCATGCAACAGGAGGTCTAAAACAGGAATATGAGTGTGTCATGTGCCTTGCAGAGGAGAAGTCGGTGGTTTTTCTTCCTTGTGCTCATCAGGTTCTCTGTCCAAAATGCAATGAGCTCCATGAAAAACAAGGAATGGAAGATTGTCCTTCTTGTAGGACCCCAATACAGCGACGCATTTGTGCGCGTTTTGCTCGTCCATAGCATAGCAGCAACGATGACTTGAATGTTGTAAATAGAGTTGAACCGTCAAAGTTGAAGGTAATCAAGTTGTATTGTCTGGATGTTAAAAAAAATTAAAATTAGCGTATATTTTAGATATAGATCAATCTGAGGTGTCATTGTCAACAAAGTCGATATGTCCGAGTGGTTAAGGAGACAGACTTGAAATCTGTTGGGCTACGCCCGCGCAGGTTCGAACCCTGCTGTCGACGGTTTCATTTTCCTACCGCAAATGTTTTTGTCAAACTAGGTGCGGTTTCTGGGCAGGCCCGCTTTCATATTTTAGAGTGGCTTCATAACTAACGTGGGGCAATGAGGATTTAATTAATAAACAATTCAAGAAAAGAACGATACAAGAAGCACATGATCTTTCTTAGTTAGTGGGCCTCTTCCATGGAAATAATTGGAGATCCTGACTTAGTCAGGTCGGTCCTAATAGAGTTGGAATTTCTGGCAAGTTCTTTTCATGTGATTACTGATCTTTGTTTTGCGTACCACTACCTTCAGTTTACCTTCCACTTCGATCTGCTTTGGCTCGTGTGTTAAACAACTTACAATCCAGACACAATTTCAGAACCACAACATTGACCCATCAGCCATTCTTCAACATATGCAACTGAGGTCCGTAAAAGCTCAGGTCACAATCCCGAAAAGACTAGTTATGCCCATGAATGCAAACCAATGAAGTTGAGCTCAACTACCTGTCTCTGAACAGGATATGGCGACTGCTCAATCCAATGACTCTATATATATAAATATATAAACATAGGATATTAGTTATTGCAGTCTGCAATTATAGGAGTATCTTTCCTAGCACAAATACGAAAACATCCTGCGGAAAATAATGCATATTTGCTACAGCTAGATCAAGCTTGCATTGCATATGATTATCATATGGCTGAGATTCCTATAAATCAGATACATGATTGAGCTAGGTACAGAAAATCACATTTTATGTTCTTGTTTTACATTTAATTTATTTAGATTTAATAGTAAGAAGAACTTTATATGTCTCACCTTCAAGTCTAAAGTGAGATGATGTGAAGGGAACAATTTTCCAGCAGGTATAGGCATCTTTCTTGATCCAGCAAATCCAGCTAGACTCGTTTATTTAGTTAGTAATTTACATCAACATAAACTTTTCTCTTATTTAATTAATTATTTATCTTCATAAAAGTCATATTATAACTAAATAAATTATATTTCTCACCTAACTATTAAAAGGGTATTTATTATTATTGAAAAACTAAATCATATATAAGTGGATGTGGATGCCACTAAGTCAACTTTTAGACGTCCGGCTGTGTTTTGTTTATATCTGTTATGCTGTGCAAGCCAAGGTTAGGAACCTGAGGTCAGACTCAGTTGACACATTTGTTTGCTTTATCACAGTGGACTTGGAGACTTAATTTTATTATTATTATTATTATTTTAAATAATGATGAAAACCCAATAATGTATGAGAAAGTGGGCTTGGTTGGGCCTGCAATCATGACAAACTGTCTGGACCAAGCAAAGCAATGCTAAGAGATTAATGAGGAGATGATAAGAGGAACCCACAACAACTCATCAGGGATATCTGATGATCCTCTGCAATCATGATCATGGTTAATCCCTGAGTTTATGGGCTCCACCGAGGTTGCATGGGAGATGTATGCGCCGTGTTTTAGGCGACGTGGCGTTCCAAACAAGAATCTTACTTTGCATGGACTGGAGTTGTTGGACTCGTTTGATTATCTTAATCTTTCTACAATTTAAAAACACTTTTCAGTTATGTTAAAAATCTTAATTATTCATCAGCCCAAGCGACACTTATGTACTGTCCAATTAGCCATCGCATATATTCATTTTCTCTTTCTGGAGCAGTTGGCATCTCCTCCTCAAGAAATCTCAGAGTCCTCTTCAATCCTTCCTTGCTTGTGTACCACGTGTCACCAACCCATTTCCTTGAAGACTCTTCAGTATAGACGGAAAGGTATGCTCTAATGACAAATGTACTATTTAAATAAATAAATATAATAAGATATTATTAAATGCATACATGTAGGTAATATTTTACGACCAACCAATGCTATTTCCTTCATCTTTTGTGCATCTAAAGAAACCAAGACTGTAAATTGTTAAATTTAATCCAGAAGAGTCTCAAACTAATCTTTACATCATGATATTCATATTCATATCCTTTTAGCAAAACATAAAAAGAGAGTTGCGTGAGTCTTGAAAACAACTCTGCGACTTCTTATCAGTTTCTCTTGCCATCTCATGCCATCATTACCAAACCTACAACTCATTTTGTTGTACATCAACTTTTCCACAATGCTTAAAATCCTCAACAAAAGGCTCAAGCGTCTCTATCACCGGCTCCGGTGGCCGATTCGCCGCCGCTCTCAGCCCAAAGTTGTCATTAAAAGGTTTGGAAAATCCACCTCCAAATCAGCACAAAATGAGACAAAAAATGAACCTGCAGCTAATGGGTCAGCGACAGTTCATCCGAATGGTCAACTGGGTGGGTCGTGGAAATCCGAAAAGGCCATTTGTGTAGCCACTTTCAATGCTGCCTTGTTCTCTATGGCGCCTGCAGTGCCTAAACCAGTCAACAAGTCTTCAACTTTTGACTTCGATAGTGATCATGAAGATCTCACCAAAGCTAGAAAGTCTGTTGAAGTTAACATACGTGCAAAGTCGATGAATGATCGTCCCAAGAGTATACTAAAGCAATCTCCTTTGCATACCAACTCAATGAACGGTTCAGAAAATCTCTGTAAGCAACAAAAGTTTGCCAAATCCAAATTAAGGGTATCCATAAATTTACCTGATAATGAGATTTCTTTGTTGCGTAACCGGCAATTGAGTTTCAGAGAAGATGAGAATGACGGTTCTCAGAGCAGTAGTATAAGCAGAATTTTGAAAGGCAAGGCCCCTTTAAGATCAAGATCAACTGTGAGTTTCTTCCCATCTAGCATGACAAATGGTGGTGGAAAGGGAGAGCGCTATGTAAGTAGAAAGACAGTTGTTGAAGTCTTGAGAGAGCTAGACGCTGATATATTGGCTCTGCAAGATGTTAAGGCAGAGGAAGAGAACGCCATGAAGCCTCTGTCTGATTTGGCTGCTGCTTTGGGGATGAATTATGTTTTTGCTGAGAGCTGGGCACCTGAGTATGGTAATGCTGTGTTATCCAAGTGGCCGATCAAGCGCTGGAAAGTGCAGAAGATTTTTGATGATTCTGATTTCAGGTGAGTCAATTTCCGAGTTCTGATTAGACATTTCTTTTCACGAAGTGACTTTTTTATGTTGGTTTTTCTTTATGAGGAGAATGATTAAAAGAAGATTATTACTTCAGAAAAAGTCAGCAAAAGTAACTTTTCGTAAAGTTTGAGAAACTTTTGGCAAGATACCAACTCATGAAAAAATTTGGGAATCTTATTTTTGTATGTAACGGTTTTTTAAAGTCGAAACAACCTCAAATTTTGAGTTGATTTTGTGTTTCTCCGATACCTAACCTAAGACTTCTTATTCTGTGTACTGGAGGATTTCTACAGCTCAGATATACCGGGTTGCCTTGTGCCCTCTGTTAGGTACAAATTATTCACAGACAGTTCTGATACATGAGTATACCTGTCAAAATCTCAGTTACAGCTGTATACAATGTCTTGAAATTTGAAAAAATTGACCCCAATCTAGTTTTGTATATTATCATCTCACCTGGGTCCTGAAAGTCCATACTCATCCTGACAAAATTTTTAATTTAGTCCCAACACAACATTTTCATCAAAGGGATTTACTGCTGGATTTATTCCATAAAATCTAAATTTATGTTTTTGGGAAGTTTTATCCAGCGATGGTAATTATAGAACCAAATTATGAAAAAATTTCCATACTGGTTTGTTATTTTTTCTATTCTAAATATTTCCTTCGATTTTGTGAATCAATTCCAATATTTAATTTCTGAGTTTTTTTATGTTGGAATATCAATTTTCAAAAATTTCAACGTCTAGAAACTAGTTATGTTTAACTTGTTCGGAGAGATGTCAGAGTATAATCAATAAGGCGTTGTGGACACTGGACGGAGACTGCTTCTGTTAGTACAAGACTTAAGCTTGAAGTTTTTCCTGCAATCTATTTTGGCTTTTTGTAGAAAGACCTTAACTTTCTAAGATTAATTTTTAAAAAAATTGTGATACGAGGTATTATTTGATGTTAGGTGGGGTGTTTATGTTATAGCTGCAACTTAGGTATACTACGCTGTTAAGATTGAGACGCATGGAGGCTACATCTAGCTAGCTAAAATCAGTGTAGGAAGGAGGGACAGACAAGAGCCCTCTTTACTCTACGGTTTTCAGCATTAACATGAACAATTAATGTCATTGTATTCTGGATTTGCTTTTGAATCTTTTGTTTGACATGCTAATTCATTTTTCTTAATAAAAAGTATTAACTTATTTTTCATACTGTGTTAATATATAATATGTACCAATGTGATCAAGCATTATTTGACTTTGTTGTGCTGTTCTGATGCAGAAACGTTCTTAAGGTGACTGTAGATGTTCCTCAAACAGGAGAAGTCAACTTCCACTGCACCCACCTTGATCATCTTGATGAGGACTGGCGTATGAAGCAAATAAACGCGATAATCCAATCTAATGATGGCCCTTACATCTTGGCTGGAGGCCTTAATTCCCTTGACGAGACAGATTACTCTTCAGAGAGGTGGACAGACATTGTAAAGGTAGACATAGACTAGTTTTCACTCCAATCTTTGAAATTAGAAATAGCTTGGTTACAGTCGATAAATGGTTCCATTGTAATATCTTTTATAGTACTATGAGGAGATGGGAAAGCCAACACCAAAAGTTGAAGTAATGAAATTTCTGAAGAGCAAACAATACACTGACGCCAAGGACTTTTCTGGAGAATGTGAGTCAGTAGTCGTGATCGCCAAAGGCCAAAGTATAGAGCTCTCCCTTGAAATGATTTGATTTTTCCCCTAGTTATTCCAAATTTAAACTCTCCACTTAAAGCCATCAATTGTGCTTTGATAAATGCAGGTGTGCAGGGGACATGCAAGTATGGAACAAGAGTAGATTACATATTGGCTTCCCCAAATTCGCCATACAAGTTTGTTCCAGGGTCATACTCTGTCTATTCTTCAAAAGGAACTTCAGATCATCACATAGTGAAAGTTGATATAGTAAAAGCAGAAAGCATTGATCAAAGAAACACTAGCAAAAAGCAACGTCGACATAAACAGAAAGTTGTAAAGATGACAAGCTCTTCTCCATCAAAAGGTCTATGGAAACTGGAAAACACACACAACAGAGAGATAATTTAACTGCATTTTTATCTTCTTAGTTATAGCATAGTTTCGTCATGTCAAATGGGGTGCAAATTAATTTTGAACCTGTTTCCTCCTGTGCTTTGTAGATCATAAACTTGGTCTTTGAACTGGTTCAGGTAGAAACTAAGAATTCCTAAGGAGGCAATTGTGATTATCTGTACAGTGTTCAAGTTATAACAGAACGTTGGAAATGTGTTGTTCTTGAGCTCCTGAGCTTCTCTTTTGACCATCACAATCAATTTCGCTACTCCTACTAAGATTTTGTCTTGTTTTTTAAACTGTGTTGTTATAAATGCCTGTGATCCCCTCCGGCATTGACTTCATTTGTTAGCGGTAAAAGGTCGTTTATTAGAAAGACAAATAGTCAAACAATGAAGTCGTGCCCGTTACTTTGGGTTCATGCTTCAAAATATTCCAGCCCCGTGTTACGTTTCCTATGTGTTCGGAGCACAAAAATACACAAAACACTTCATATTTTTTCTAAATCTCTTATTTAATTTTAAAAATTTAAAGTACATTTTACACACCCATTTAATATTATATATATCCTTAGATAATTAGATAACTATATAAAAAAAATATTTTATATGCTTACTTCAATTAACTTAAACTATTCACTATGTAATGTATCTATGAAGTGCATTATGATTGCAGACATTTAATATATAATTGTTGTTTTCTTATTTTTCCTGCAGTTGAATGCTTGTATTCTCCCCCTAAACCTATTGCCTTTGATCTTTGACAGAAAGTTCATGTCATTAGCTAAACTAACAGATCGAAAACAAGGTTTCTTGGTGAATAAAGCCCAAGTTTTTTTTTTTTTGCTTGGAGTTGTTACTGGAACAGGGTCATGATCTGGTGTTAAACATTTTAAATTGCTTTCATCAACAATTCATTTAGGACGTGATGTTAAATTGATACATCACTCTATAATTTTTTGCCTTTTGCTTGGTTGTTCTTTCTGTTTGATTTGCGCAATCTTGATTGTTATATTTGCTATTTATCAAGCTTTGGCATTTTGGTTGATGGTTATGATCGTGAGATATATATGTGTTGTTATTAAACAAATTCTACCATTGGGTTAAGAAATTTAACATGATTTTCATACCAAATTGTCGATGTTTTACGCTAGGCCATCACAAGATGCATTCGGACTTGTAAAGCACGAAAATAAAAAGTTTCCAGTTGCTTGGTGTGAAAATCAAAGATGGCGATTTTACAACGTAAAACAACTATACGGCGACAAAAAATTGCAAATTAAGAAAATCGTCATGCATATGCACCACACCAAATGCAAAGAAGATCATAAGCGCGTTTTGACCAGCAAGGTCCAATTCAAGGCACTCCAAATTAATAATATGTGGCCTCAAAATTATGATTTGACGACTTGAAGCTCAGGAATGATTGGTATTGAGCCTGGTCATGCATGCATAATCAATCTCTAGCTTAGAGGGCGTACCACATGCATATCACCAAAATTTGGATGGTTTTGGCCCCATTCATTGACAATTATAAAACTCCTCTCAATCTTTAGAATTAATGCTATAAACGTTGATTCAACATCGAGATGCACAAAGGCCACATCTAGCAAGCTACTCTTAGAAAGCTAAATCAGTAGTGTCGGAAGGAGAGAGACGATGAGACTCCTCTCTTTGCTCTAATAGTTTTCAGTATTACATAAACAACTAATGTCATTGTATGTATCATATGTAGAACCCGTTTCTGGGTTTCCTTCGTATCTGTTGTTTGAAATGCTAAATAATTTCCTGATAAAAAAAAAAAAAGTAGCATAAACTTAAATATGTTAAAAACTAGTTGACTAAAATCTTTAAATTATTAATGTTAATACGTAATATCTACCTATATGACCAAGCAACCAGGAGAAATATAACATTATTTGA
Organism: Bursera cuneata; assembly: GCA_026212285.1. Classification (NCBI taxonomy): domain Eukaryota; kingdom Viridiplantae; phylum Streptophyta; class Magnoliopsida; order Sapindales; family Burseraceae; genus Bursera; species Bursera cuneata. Next base: position 30,948 of record JANLJB010031205.1, read on the forward strand.
CTTTGCTGTGCATGTGGATGCAGAAACATACGTTCTCAATGTCAAACAGAAGAAGTCAACTTCCACAGCAACCCACCGTTGACCATCTTGACGAGGACTGGCATACGAAGCAAATTAACAAATGCCACAATCCAATCTAAGGTCGACCCTTACATCTTGGCTTGGAGGCCTCATTTTTCGAAGTTTGAATTTAGCAACAACAATCGGTTAACTCGGTTTATTTAAATGGTTCCATTAATTATAATGATTTTTATATATAGTTCTATGAGGAGAGGGGGAAAGCCAACACCAGAAGTTAGAAGTAATGAAAATGGAATTATATTCGTTCCAAAATGAGAATGTAGTTTCAAGAAATCAAACTCATTTGAAAGCAATGCAGTGTTGAGCTTGTGTACATGTTTTCGAACAAAGAAACCCATCCAAACAAATTTTATATAAGACGCTCAAACTAAAATGGAAACAAATGAAAATGCTATCAAACAATACAAGCCCAAAATTGCCCACCAACTTTCTGTCTAGGTCTTCTTCTTTCCCTTTTTAATTCTTGAAAATTTCAGAAAATAAAGAAACGTAACTAACTACAAAATCATAACGAGTAACATTTTTGGTGTCAAAAGTCGAAGGGATGGAAAAGAGGTTGAATCCAAAGTTGAGACTTACTATGTAAAGAGTGTAGCAATGCAGTATATTATTTCCGAGATATTATGTTTACAGACATCTGATATCATTTTTTACTATAATAATTGTTTATTTTTCTATCAGGCCAAACCTTGTTTAGTGCCGCCTGGCGTTGGACTACGCTCATATCATTGGCTAAACTGACAGATCCAAAACAGGCTGCAGGTGGTATTTTTGCCACCTTTATATTTACTATTTATCAAGCTTCGGCATGTTGGTTAATGGCTATGATTTTGAAATATTTGTTTTATGAAGAGTAGTTGTTGTTAAACAAAGTTATAGGATATTTTTATCATGAAACATTGAGATATGAATGATTCCTAGCTCGATCATGCAAACTAGCCTGAACCAATATTATAGTAAAATTGCTGTGTTCAGAGAGGTGGACAGATGTAGATATAGAATAGTTTGAATTTAGAAACAACAATGCGGTTACGAACCTTGGTTTAAATGAGAATGTAGTTCTTTTCATTTCTCAAGAGATATATCAAACAATGCAATATTCAAACAAGCAAGTTTTTCTCAAGATAAAATGAAAACAAGTAAAACCAACAAGCCCGAAATTTCCCGCCAACTTTCTGTCCAGTACCTCTTCTTCTTTCCCTTTCTGTCCTCCGGACCTTCCTCATCATCACCATCTTTCTGCTAATCACCACCACCTTACTTCTCATCATCTCTATCTTTCTGTTCATGAGAACCACCTTCCTTATCATCATCACGATTGGTGAACATCTTGACCACCGGTTCCCCTTGGTCATCAAAAGTGCGTACAATCTCTAGCTTATTGCTCTTCTTCTTCTCCACAGTCATAGTCATGGTTAACCGCCCATCTTTTCTCACCTGCTGGTAACTAAAACTTTGCCGTCCCCGGAGTGTAGACAAAAGCGACGGGTAAATATCGTTCAGGATCGTACTCGTTTTCCTTTCCGTTTCTTGGCTATCTTTTGCTCTTGAACTTGAATTTGAACTTGCGCTTGCTCTTGAACTCGATACGCTCAAGATGTCCATGTTCGATGAGCTCTCAGCTGTCTTCAATGTCAAGCTCTCCAACCCTATGCCCTCAGTAACTCTTTCGTACCACTCCGCACTTCCTTTGCGAAGTCCTCCAGCCCCTGCTCCTCTGACAACGGTCGTTCCGGCTGCAGCGGCGGTTGCTCCAAGAATGTTGGTATTGCCATAGATTCTTGGGGCCCGGGCAGGACCAAGAATGCTGGTCAGCGAGTGTTGCTGGTTCCCTGAGTTGATAGAATCAAGAATGCTGGCCCATGTTTGATCAACGCCTTCGATGGAAGTATCCAGGAGTTGGCTGGATTGTAAGGTTTCACTATGGCGAGGCTCCGGTCGTTGGTTCTGAGAGGTGGAGGCAGACGTACAAGGGACGGGACCAAGATTGCCGGCCTGTGATTGAGCAACACCTTTGACGGAGGTCTCAGTGAGTGAGGTTTCATTATGAGACGTGGAGGCAGAGATAGAACCAAGAATGCCGGTCTCTGATTGAGCAACGCCTTCGACGAAGTTCTCAGTGAGTTGGCCGGAGCGTGAGGTTTCATCCGGGAGAGGGTGAGGAGATTCCTCCGGTGATTGGTTCTGTGAGGTGGAAGCAGAGACAGGAGCAGGAATGCCGGTCTGTGATTGAGCAAGGCCCTGGACAGAGGTCTCCGAGAGATCAGTTGGTTGCGAGGATTGTTGGCTCTGTGAGGCTTGATTCCAGCAAGCGTGACCGCGCTGCTTCCTTGAGGATTTCTTGGAGGGACTCATTGGTAAGTATTTTCTTTTCCAGAATATAAAATTGCATTTATTGTTGGATTATTTAGCGAGAGGAGTGGTAGGGGGTGATTTAATTAGGTTAATTCTTGAAAATAAATAATAATAATTATTATTATTATTCGAAGAGCGTCTGACACGACGGCATTCTTGTAACAGCCACGGGCTTTGTTGGTCATGGTCGTTACAGTTAGACAGTCCAACCTCTCCTGTGCAGAAACTGCTTCTTGGTTCTTGAAATTTCACATTTTCGTGAGAAGAAACATAACTAACTTCAAAATCGTTCACGCCAAATTATTTACGTGATGTGCATGGTTTTACCAAGTTCCGTCCAGTCAGTCCGCATAATATATAATCAATTGGGATTATTATATAATATCACATTGTTAATTCAATAAAATATTTTCTTAAATAATGATTAGTTTAATGTTAAAAGTTTATTTAAAAAAAAAAAAAAAAAAAAGTGACAACTGATGAGTGATGTGAAGAAGTCTCTCGTCAATAGTAAAAAGAAACAGTTTGATATTTGACTCCGCCTACCTTTGACAAATCTCAGACCCATAATTTCTCATTCCGTTTTAATTGATCATCGCTTCTTTCCATTTCTGCTAGCCTGTACTCCCATCATGACAGACGAGGAAATCCTGAACAAGCTCGAGGACTCGACGAAGAACGCCGCTCGTCACCAGCTGGACACCCTTCACTCCATCCTCCAACGCCAAACCGGCGTACGTTATCTCCAATCACACTTCTCTGGCCTAGATACTACACTCATCGACGCCGCAACTTTTAAACGTGCTGTGCCGTTATCTTCCTATGATGACTACGCTGATCACATCAATCGATTGGCCTGTGGCCCCCTTGATCACCCACCTCTCCTGTCCGTTGATCCGTTGGTTTGCTTCTTTTACAGGTGAAAAACTCAAAAACTTTGTCTTTATTTGACTCTGATTGGGAATCTTTGAAATTTAACTGTTTGAATATTTGATAGTTCTGGTACAAGTTGCATGAAGCCGAAATTGATTCCATATTTTGATTCAGCCCTCTCGAAAGCTGCTTCACAAATAGCTCACCAGGGCAGTGGGGCGATTCTTAGAAGGTCTCATATTTTTTTGTTAATTGATGTTTGATCTTTTTTTAATTTATATATTCGGTTCTGTTCTCATTTGATAACTTGAATCTAGGCTGTTTCCTCCCAAGCATGATGTTAATAGGATACTATGCTTTATTTACGCGGATAATATAACAACAACAAAAGGTGGGTTTAAGGTCATGGCTGCCTCTACATTCCCTTTGCAAAGTGGCAATCCAGCTGTCTGGTCTCGACTTAAACAGTACTCTACTCCCCGGGAAGTCATTCTTGGATCAAATGTGGAGCACCAGTTGTATTGCCACCTTCTTTGTGGTCTTAGGAACTCTGAAATCATTGATGGAATAATTGCCCCCTATGCCATAGGCTTAATTAGAGTATTTAGCTTTTTGGAATCTAACTGGGAGCAGCTATGTGATGATCTTGAAAATGGGTACCCCTGTTTAGATATTACTGAAGGTGCCATGAGAGATTCTGTTGTCGAGGTTCTTGGTGGGCCACAGCCAGATTTGTCGAAGAGGATTCGTTTAATATGTAGAGAAGGTAATTGGGGTGGGATTGTTGGTAAATTTTGGCCTAATGTCCGTTACATTAAGTGTGTTACAACTGGAAGTATGAGGCAGTATTATATGAAACTCAAGTATTATGCAGGGGAGGTTGCTGTTTTGGGAGGAGATTATTTTGCTTCAGAATGTTGTGTGGGTATTAACTTGGATATTACACAACCTCCAGAGACAGCCCGATTCGTTATGCTTCCAACTGCAGCCTATTTTGAGTTTCTTCCTTTCCACTTGGAGAAGAGTGAGATTGTTGATGATGAAACAGTTGATTTTTCTGGTGTTGAGGTTGGAAAGATGTATGAAGTGGTTGTGACTACTTATAGAGGATTTTATCGATATCGTTTAGGCGATGTTGTAAGAGTTGTTGGTTTCTATAATTCTTCTCCACAGTTGGAGTTTATCATGAGAGCGCCAAAAAGTTCGTTTGAGATAATAACTGAGACGGACTTGATATATGCCATGGAAAGTTTTCAAATGATGCTAAGAAATTTCATGGCTGCTGAGATTGTGGACTTTACGAGTTTTACTAACTTGGAGTTGAGCCCAAAGAAGCTGATGATTTTTGTGGAAATTAGAGAAGGTTGTACTTTTCTGCAGGAGGAGAAGTTACCAGAGACAGCTGTAGTTCTTAGAAGGTGTTGTTCCTCGCTGGATGATGACTTAGGAAGCATTTATAAGGTGCAGAGGGATAAAGGTCAAGTAAGCCCTTTATCCGTATCCATTGTGAAACCTGGTAGCTTTAATAGGTTATTACAATTAGCCATTGAGAATGGAGCACCAGCTAGCCAATATAAACCACCTAAGATCATAAGAAATCGTGAAACTGTTGAATTTATGGAAGGATATTCTCTTGTTACTGTGTCTTTGGATGCTGTAGATGTTTAATGGACTGGACCACTTGATCCTGTATGTTTAACTTCTTAGTTAAAGAGGTTGGGGTATTTCTCAAGCTCTAACAATGTTATGGACCCATTGTAGGATATCTAGTTATGGGACAAAACAGGGCAGAATAACTGAAGTACGTACTGCTTGGTGGGCAAGAGTCTTCTATGGTTTTGAAGGTATAATACCAGTTTAGCTTGCCAGTTTCTAGAATTTGCAATAGATTCCAGGCACTGTATGCGCCCCCAGCATAAATTATTAATCAGGCAAATGGGAAGCCAGATGAATTCCCCGTTGTATTTTTTTATGTAAAACGAAAACACCTGTAAGAATGAGTTACACTCTCCTTACTCTAGGCATGTTAACATTTCTTGTTCAACAATAATAAATTTTCATTCCCCTTGATAAATATTCGATTCTCTACAAATGACATCGATTTCAATATCGATCCCCTGCATTGTTTCTGTGGACAACGTTGAACAATATTCTTGTTTTAAAACAGTTTGTCAATTGCGATTCTGCTGTCTAAAGTTTAAAGGTAGAACTTCCAAGAGGTAATGTCTTTATTCCATTTGTGCTTCTCTATGCATTAATGGCTGCTTGAATTTGCTCCAAGGTCCTTCCCTTTGTTTCAGGTACTACTGTAACCACGAATAATATAGCCAACACATTGATTGCAGCATAAAGAATAAAGGTACCTGAAAAACAGAAGCAGACAACCACACAAAATATAGTGAATTTTCAGCTCTTCTCCTAATGTGCAGTATATTAATCTTTTTAAAACGACTACTTTCTGCCTGAAGATTGTTACAATTCGTCCTGGTATTATTAATTCCTAAAAGCTACGCCTGCTTCTTGTTCACATTGCAAATCTTTACTGGTTAAGACATCTGAGAATAGTGAACCTTCTTTATGGCCAAGGTTGTTAGCTTGCTTTGTGGCATTTCTCTACAAAATATTACTTGTTTTAGTAGGAAAAGGGAAAAAAAAAAAGTTAATTTTTGCTATGTACCATAAGAGCTCCAGGTCATGAGGAAGTTAAAAGTGTAGGACACAGTCCATGCACCGAACCAATTTACTAGTGTTGCTAGGCTTCCAGCTACTCCTTTAATATTTATAGGAAATATCTGCAAATGGACAGAAAGCAATTTTCAGATTGGTGAAACTAATGAAGAGAACTCAGAATAGATGCCAAGTCTTCCAAATTTTAATTACCTCAGACATTACAACCCAAGGGACTGCACCCATTCCTGCTGAAAAGGACCCTATGTAGAGCTGAGCACCAAGAAGAATTGTCAAGGATAACTAGGAAACATGAATCGCAAATTTTTCTGGTGTACAAAATAAGCCAGACAATATGAATCTCAAAGCTGTCGATATTACCAGAATGCCAGTCACAGCAAGAGCAGGAACAGACTTAAGTGCCATTTCATGAACCTGATTCACAGAAGTTCCTTTCACATTAACGTTAAAGAAACTTGAGAAAAGTTGTTAGGGCTAATATTTACCGTTACCTTTAGATAGAATGAAATCCCAGTGAGTATACAACCTAAGACTAATCCCGTTGCAGAAACCTGGAATGGAATTAACCAAGTAACGTTTATAACATGAATAGTGATTTCTGAATGCAAATTTATAGACGTAGCTGTAGTTTGCACTATATTACCAATAACAAGGGCTTTCTTCCAGCTCTATCGATCACAGTTGTATTAAGGCCCGTAACAACAACCTGCAGAATATAGTTTTTTCATCCCAATTTAATTAGTATGAAATATCTAGTATTCCAGGAAATCATTGTAGTTGGTGAGAAAAAGATACCTGAAGAATGGCATAGATTATGGTTCCAATGCTTGAAGAAAATCCTGAGACATTACAGATATGATATCCATAGTATTAATGGTGACATTAAATTATTTCAACCAAATCAGTCAAAACTTGTCTGTATATATTTGTTTCCTGACAATAGAAGGTAAAAATGTTGAGATTTTCATTCTATGACATCACTTTTGTATAAGGGGCTAGCCCAAGTCCTCTTAAAATGTCTCTGTACCTGCTGACTCGAATATATTGCTGACATAAAAACAGATACCATTGATTCCTCCGAATTGTTGAAAGACCATCAATCCAACTCCAATCTTGTCAAAATGAATGCACCGTAAAAAGAAATTAATGAACCGAGGTGGAGTTTGAGAGCTCAGACTACAAAGCAAATGTTCCTTTTATAATGGGATCGTCAAGAAACCAAAGGAAGATATGAATAAATCTTACAATGACTGAGCGCAAATATCTTCTTTGAAATAAGTCAAGAACTTTGGCTTTTGGGAGTCGTTCAAGAGTTTCTATGTAATCCTGTCAAGCAAACGATATGATAATTGTTTCCCAATTTCAATGCTCAACGCTCTGACAAACACATTGTCTGTAAGAAATGCATAACATAGTACGAAAATAAGACCTGGATTTCAGATGCCTCATGTGAGATATCAGCATCCTTGCCTCGAAGTTTCTGTAATGCAGCTTCAAACTCTTTATCCTTCCCTCTCTTTGCCTGTATTCATGGTAAGGTCATGTTTCATGCGTACATCTTTGCATTCTAGTGGGGTGGTGTTGTTTCTTACCAGCCATCTGGGAGACTCTGGAATGAAAAAGAGACCCAAAACCAAAATTGCACATGGGATAAGCCCTGCAAGCACTCTATCGGTTAGTATCCCATTATGGTGTCTTTCCTTTTCTAAATTTTTGACAGCTGAATGCGTGAATGTGACGCAATTTTACCTGTTAGTGCTAGAACCCTCCATGTAAGCACTGTCCCAATTATGAAGGCAACAGACACTCCAGTACAGATCATAAGCTGTACAAGTACGAGAAATATTCAGGTTTGATCCTTATTTATCTTGCTTTTATAACTATACTCAATTTTATAGTTCAGAAAACAGATACCACCTCAAAAGGAATAATGTTTACTGCTTCAGGAAATTTATCTAACGAAAAGGAGGTTTTTCTATCATTATGTTCTGTGCATATTTTTACCTGATTTACGGTTGTTAGTGCTCCTCGAACCTTCTTGGGTGCAATTTCAGCTATAAAAACTGGCACCACGTATGAAAAGACTCCCATTCCATATCCTGTTGCCAGTCGTCCAAAATCCAAAGACAAGGCGCCCTTTTGTTTTAATCAAGAGAGAAAAAATACAAAAGGTCACATATCTGAGAAACTTGTTCATGTTTCTCTGCAGCTGAAAAGGGGATGAATTGAGAGACTCAGATTTTGTACGAACCTTAGCAAAATATATAGCAAGCCACCCTGCGGCACAAAAACCACTTGAAACTCTCATTGCCTACACACATTGCACATGGTCCACCATTTCAATTGGGATCTTTTATAGACATGGTAAAAGACGAACATAATTATTTACAGCTGAAGTCCTGAACGAGAAGTTTTTCTTTTTGCTTACCCCTTTTCGACCAATATAATCAGCGATAGGACCACTTGTGATTGCGCCGATCATTGCACCAAAAGTCAATATGGAACCAAAAACTGAGTACTGCATGCATAAAAACCAGAGAAAAGGTGAACCACTTTAAAAGCTTTTTTTTTTTTTCATATAAATGTAGATTTATATTTGGATTTATTAAGTGAATGCAATTAGTTTATAGATATGCTGGACGGATCTACTCCGCGATGCAAGAAATTCTTGTTGGTTCATTTTTGTCTATATCCTGTATTATATGCACTCTTATCTAAAAGACTTCTTTTATTCAACAATTTTGGTGATTAGTACACTCTTCTCATAAAGACTACTTCTTTCAAGATTTTAACTAACTCCTGGATTTGATAATTTCCCAATCCTGATGTTGTCTCTTTACAAGGGGTTACCCCACAGAGATGCTGAAATACGCATACATGGGAAGGGGCTGACTACAGTCTGCCTTCCAGAGCTTGTCCAACGCGCAATTCAGAGCATTGGCTCGGGCACCGTGAAACTGAAGGTGAGTTATTTGACTATTGTTACTATACCAGCTTAGTATAAATTGTGCCCAGTTCCCAAAATATTTTTTTAACTGTTTCATTCTTCTGCCCATGACTCGATACTGTTACTAAACTCATTATTATCAGTACAGAACATGCATAAACAAGTGCTTTCTAAATAAGAAGAGAACTCACTGACATACCTCGGCTAAAGATAAAGATAGATCTTCCCTGATAGCTGTTTGAGTAGGTGATGAATAACCTGCCTGGACACCATTTAGAAATTACAAAACAAAACTCCACCAAACATCTTCTGTTAGTTGTAAAAGTTTAGAGAACTTTCGTTTCAGAAGTTTGTTCTTTTATTTTTTTACTGTCAAGTGCCTAAGGCTATAACCTTTTCAGTGTAGAAAGATGTGACTTACACAAGATCCAAATTCAAAAGAACCACAAACTGCAACGAACGTGCTGAGGTAAACCATCAGTAGATTCCCTTTGCTGCTTGTTTCAGCCCCAGATCCTTCTCCTTCATGAGCTAAATTCTTCTCTCCTTGCATTAGTGGTTCTGTTATGTTTTCGTTGCCATTCTCTATATCCTCTTTGATTGCCATGCTGGTTATTTAACTTGCAAGATGTTGTCTGTATATCTGCAAATTTGGCAAAGAGCAGAAGTTGGAAGAAATGTTTTTGGGCAAAGGATGTAAGTAAAATTGGAAGCAAAGGAATCTTTGCTCTCAATCTAGTTTGTGGATGAAACCATTTAGTGATATATATAGAAGGTGGAAAAAATTCTCCACAACAATATCCTTCTTAAACTTTTAAGTTTTGTCTACAGTGTTATATTCCTTAATGATTTCATACGCCAAAACTATTGACAATTATACAATTTTTTGTCTTTTTTCTTTATATATATATATATATATATATATATATATATTAACTNTATATATATATATATATATATATATATATATATATATTAACTTAATGGGATATTCACTGGCATGCACCATGTGCTCTTAATACCAATTACCGGAAAACGTATAATCACTGGTTTAACTCACGTAGTTTGTCATGAAAATTTTAACAGACAAGATGACTTAGATCAATTTGAATACGGCAGAGGATCAGCGGAAGCTTTACATCATGATGTAAAAGTTCTTTTTAAAAGATTTCCTAAGACTTATATAAGTTCCATTTGTTCTTGCTGGAAAGAGGTTACCAGTACACATATAATTTCTTTTTGAATAAATTCCAGTTATTTTTCAGCTTATTTTCTCATTATTACAACAGCTGGCTTTCGATCCTTTGCAAGAAATATTAAATGGTGGGAGAATTTCCTTTCACAGTTTGTTTTGTTTATAAAATGCAAATGGATGATGGTGAGAGAGGACCCTAAGCTATCCCAGTTTGGAGTCTTCCACTTGTCTTCAAGTCAGTTTTTCTATTATTGTTAGTATAATAGTACTATGCTAACAGTAGTTGCTGTTAGGTCCATTTTGGCGCCTCGGACCGGTCAATTCTATGCGGGGCCTCAATTACCAAATATAATCCAAGCATTCATGAACCAGTTTCCACATTCGCCATCAATCTTTCTTCTGTAATCTAAATTGTGGTTGAAATGCTTTGCAGTTCGCTGTTGTCTGATTTTGAAGATGAATCATGCATGGTTGATTTGACAATAATTAACTGAGCTGGGGTAATAGCTGATCGAACTGTAATAACTAAAAAAAGGAAAGAAATTGAAGTCATTTATCCTAGAGTACTAACATTTCAAGCGTCCAACTAAAAGTTTCTTTTGACTGGAAGCTCATCATTTCGGCTTTGATTAGTAGCTAGGCTCTCAATTTCCCTAGTAAAACTTTAGCTGTCAAGTTCAGTACTAGAATTTTACCTTCAATCTTTTGAAGGCTCAGTCAATAGTTGAATTTATTGTAGGCAAGAGCCAACAAGTTCATGCGAACTTCGCTTGTACACAATTTATTGTTAGCTGTCAGCTCCACGTTTACTATTGATTTTCATAATGCAATTGATAGAAGCTCTGTTGTCATACTATTGGTTTTGAAAGTTTTTTTTCTTCTTCTACTTTATTATTACGTAAGACTAACAAGATCAGAGACGTGAACAGCTTGTGCTCCTTCAAATGAAAACTTCTGTTATTGCTCTCTCTCTCTCTCTGTGCAGGGGAGATAAAACGAAATCAAAGATAAGGTAATTTAATGAAGGTAGGGTGAGTGGATTGCATCGGGTATGGGAAATTCCGTAGATTATAAGTTGAGATGTATGTATCTCTGCTTCGACAAACAATAATTTTGTAGAAGAATGTCAAAATTAAATCTACCATGAAAGAGCAACTCATTAGGATATTTTACAATAATGGATGATCCATGACATGAAGGAGAATCTTAGGGAAAGGGATGAGGAGGTGATGTCCCACATTAAGGGTTTGTTTGCAGATTATTAAGCCAGATAAATGCCCGATTGTTTTCTTCACAATTAGGATTATTATTCTGGATCAATCAAATGACCGAGCTGTTGATACCAATTTGAAGGAGCGCCAAGGTGCCAATACCAACTCCAAGGAGCATAAAAATACAAGTCATATATCCCCTTGGCCAACCACAAGTTAAGCACAATAATTCAACTCAATTCAAGCCGCTGAATCATCCCCTTCCTTCCAAAAGAAAGACTTTTTATTTTTATTTCCAGCAAAAACTTCGCACGTCAGCAAATTTCCATTTTTTATTTTGTTAGTCCTTCTCATCTACGTGTACGTAACCAACTTCATTGTTATGATTAACCATTTTGTTACCATACTAGCGGAAGTCAATCTTGTGCATCCGAAAAGCTTTTTTCTTTTTTCTTTTTTCTTTTTAAGCAAAAGTCCGTCGACTGAGCAGTTTGCACCAGCGAGCGAACCATACAATGCTGGGCTCTGAAACGACTCACTAAGTGTACCTTCCACCTTAAGGACAAGTTTTGCACAAGACCAAACTCACAACATTAGCAGATGAACGTACAAGTCATGCAAACAGTTTTTCAGATTCACTATCAACATACTTCAAAAAAAACCCATCAATGCACCAGAAAGGTGATAAACAATCTAAACTAGTAGCCTAGATGAAGCATGCATAAGTGCAATAAACAATTCTTGCATTCGTTTGCCAAAAAAATTTTCATTTCTATACTATAGGCTCAAGCTATTGATAGCTCTCATGGGTAACATTGTTTTTATAATTGTATATTTCACCTGAGACTAAAAGAATCAATTTCAATTATACATCTATATTATCTTTACAATTTGGAACATGATTCAAAATTCAGGAACCATGAAAGGTAAACCAACAAATACATCAATGTGATCATACAAATCAGTGGAAAGTGGAAACTATCATTTGAGACTTCAACTGAACTCTGATCAAACCATGTAAATTACAAAAGCTCAACTACTCTGGAATCAGAATTTTCCCCTTCTTCCTTGTGACCTAAAGCATGAGCAGTTTCAGTAAATCTCTGGTAACCAGCAGGACTAGAGAGCGCACCTGAGCCACTACTGCTCACAGATCTCTCAATCTCATCCATCTCAGCTAAAATAGGAATTGGTCGTTCTGGGATTGAGGGAACTGACAACTCTGTTTCCAACATTTTCACAACCTGATCCATTGTTGGCCTAGCATATAACTGAGGATGAGAACAAAGAACAGCAATCAACACATACTTCTCCAGAACTTCTGGTGTTCCCAACTCCGGCATACCATCTTCAACAACATCCAGAGGCCTCCCACTCCTCACCAATGACCATGCCCAGTCTGTCACAAGAGAAGGTTGACTATCATCATTCATAACAAGTGCCTTTCTACCACTCAAAAGCTCAAGAAGCACCACGCCAAAGCTATACACATCACTTCTTTCTGTCAACTGTCCATACAAAGCATACTCAGGAGCAACATATCCCATTGTACCAGCCACCCTAGTACTCAAATGAGTCAATCCCTCCGGTGTGAACTTTGCAAGCCCAAAATCTGCCACCTTGGGCTCAAACTTCTCATCCAAGAGTATATTACTAGCTTTAATATCCCTATGAAAGATGGTTGGTTGTGCACCATAATGCAAATAAGCCAATCCTCTCGCCGTTCCTAGAGCAATCTTCTGCCTAAGAGGCCAAGAGAGCTTACTCTCCGTAGACCCAAACAAATGATCATAAAGACTCCCATTCCTCATCAAATCACATACAATAATCCTCTGATGACCCTCGAACGAAGTTGTGGCAATACAATACCCTCTCAAAGCCACAAGATTCACATGCCTAACGCTGGCAATAACCTCTACTTCATGAGTAAAACTAGCATCACCAGCTGCAGAACAATTCTTGAATCTCTTGAAAGCAACCTCAGACCCATCAGGCAAAACCCCTTTATAAACATTACCATAGCCTCCTCTTCCAATCATGTTGTCCCTAGAGAAATTCCTAGTTGCTTTCTTAATCTCATCAAATGCGAACCTAACCAAATTAGTACTATCACTGATCGACTCCAATCCCATTTCAACTTTATCATTAACAGAGTCTCGCTTCTTTTTTCTCTTTGAAATGACTTTATTACGCCATAAAAACCAAACGCCACCAAAGAGCAACAACAACCCACTACCACAGACGATCAGAACAACCAAAATAACAGTTTTTCTCTTCTTACTACCCTTATTTGATCCACTAAAATCAAGCGAAAACAAACACTTAGCTGTACCTTTGTCGGTGGGCCCAAACTGATTGGCAAACGCTGCCGCATAGATCGACGGATACGCCGTGCAGTCCGTCACATTCCCGATCGATTTCCCCGTCAAATACGACGCCCGCAAGTTGGACAGAATCGTGGTGCACGACGCACAGGGGGAATTGTTTTCCAGAGACTGGTTACAGGTGGATACAACGTTGTCCAACTCAGACTTGCCAACAAGATTTTCGAACTGCGATCTCGTAGTGATGTTCATGCACCCTTGAGAGATCCAGCTCGTCTCGAACCCGCAACGCGAGCGGATATCGAAATTCGGCAGCAAACTCGTGGTGAGGTTTTGGTAAGATTGCCAGCAAGAATCGGAGGAGTTGAGTGGAGGCACGAAATTTCCTGTGAGTTGGAGGTAATGGGACTGGACTAGACGGAGGCCTTGTCGGATGTATTGACACTCCTTGGTAACGTCGAGATCGGGAGGCTTCGAACCGGCAATCAACTGGCCAAGAACGTTGAAATCAAGCGGGCATGAAACGGTGGCGTTGGTTGTCTGCTGCGCCGTCGTTTTGGCGGGCAAGTCCGTTGAGATTATTACGAAGAATAAAAGGAGAAGGAAGTGGAAGAGAGACATCTGGGATTCGGAAGTATCAGGGTTTGTTGATCATGGAAGTAGTTGAGGAGAGACGAGGAGGGACAGGTATTGGCGCAGTGACGCATGTGGAAACTAGTTAGATGAAGATGAAAGAGTTTGACATGAGAGCTTAACTCGACGAATGCTCGAGCCCAAGCGATGAGTTAGTAAGTCTAGAAATGGCGGCAGGCAGGCAGCCATTTTGACAGTTGATTTCGAGGCCATATCGGCAGCTTCCCCGAACCTGGTGTCGTTCATCTCAAAATCTGTCATTTTCAAATTGTTTGCACTAAATTAGCCATTAATTTATTTTATTTGCTGAAAATACCAGTAAGTTCTTTTAAATAAAAAGAGCTTGCAAATGATAAAATTACGTGAAGCTTGCAAAGACATTAAAAAATAAAGATGATAATAGAGGGGTATTTTCGTCATATCAAATGACTTTTGTACCTGCTTTGATAGAAACACTTTCACATTTTTCAATGAAAATGAAAACGTCAACGCTTGCCCTCTTGTTTTCGCTCGTTGGTGATTAGACAGACACTCGCCTTGGTCTTGGGAGAGTTCGCGGTGCCTTCCCCTCCCCACTCCTCCCTGGACTTCGTAAAAAGCTTCTTCCCTCTTTTCTTCGGCATCGTTTTATTATTCAACGTTCTCTCTAGGTTGGTGATTAAGAACTTTTGAATTTAAGTTACGTAAATGATATTTGTGTGATAAAGAAAGATGGTAGGTTTCGGGCTAACGATTTCATGGTCAATGGGCTTGGAAGTCCATAAGAGGTCATTTTCCTTTCTTTTGATCTGTCAGACTGGACTCAAGGTCCACGAGCCCCTTTTGCGGACCACACCTTTCTTGGATTTATATTATGGACAGTTTCGTTAAGTAAAAAAATACATAGAAAATTAGAATAGAAATAGGGTATTCTCATTTTTGTTGTTTGATAAAAAAATTCAAGAATAAAAATCTTATTATTTTAGAAAAGAGAAGTAGTTATTCTTCCATCAATCAAATTTAATTCTTGAGTGGAATCAAATAAAAGCAGGTTTTTTATTTTTTGAAAAAAAAAAGTTATAATATTTTAAAAAATAAAATTAATTAAAAAAATATTATAATATTTTTTAAAAAGATAAATAAATTAAAAAATTATAATATTTTAAAAAAGGTTGATAAATTAAATAATATTATAATATTTTAAAAAGGTTAATTAAATTTTAAAAGTTTATAATATTTAGAAAAAGGTTAATAATTTTAAAAAGTTATAATATTTAAAAAAGTTAATAAATTTAAAAATATTATAATATTTTTTACTATTTTATACTTCAAAAAATTTATAATTTTTTAAAAAGGTAAATTAATTAAAAAAAGTGTAATATTTTAAAAATATAAATAAATTAAATATTATAATATTTTTAAAAAGGTAATAAATTAAAAATAAAAATTTATAATATTTAAAAAAAGTTTAATAAATTAAAAAATTATGATATTTTAAAAAAAGGTTAATAAATTAAAAAAATTATAATATATCAAAAAATTTATAATATTTAAAAAGATTAATAAAGGTTATAATATTAAAAAAAGTTAATAAATTAAAAAAATCTATAATATTTTTTATAAAAGGTAAAAAATAAATAAAGTGCAAAAAATATGAAAATTCATTTTTTTTGATAAAAATGATATATATTTATTATTATTATTTATTTTATATATTTTTACGGGGAGTAATTTAAAATTTTGATATTGATTTCAGTTATAGACTTTTTACAATCTAAACAACTTCCACAGGAATCAGATTCTTATTCCATACTAAACTAAACAGAAGAAATGAATAACCATTCTGATTCCGATTCTACCTAATTTCGATTTCAGAGCTTAAACCAAACGAACCATAAATAACTAACAGCTAAGCCTGAGCTATGATGGGATCAAGAGGGGCATGTGCCTCCCTCTCTCCTATACTTTGAAGCTGTTTTTACTTACCTCACGAGATTCATTTATTTATAAAAAAATTCTATAAATTTTGGGTTAATTCTCTTGAATCACATATTTTTCATAAACTTTAATATAAGTGAATGTAATTTAAAGATAGCAAAATGTCAAAGTCAGATTGGACCAAGTTTTTTTTGGCAAGTTAAATAGGTCAAAAGGTTAGGTCAAGCTTAATTAATATCAGTCTAGGTAGGTCGGATCTACTGAAAAAAAGGAAAAATTACAATAGCTCATCAATTAAATTTTAAGAAAATACTTAACCCCATATTTTTGTTAAACCAACACTTATCCCTCAAAGATTAATACTATTTTTTCAAAATAACACTTACCCTCCAAATATTTGGGAGGTAAATGTTAGTTTTTTAAAGGTTTTTGGGGGGTAAATTTAGTTTAATAAAATTTCCTTAAAATTTAATTGGAGGGTTATGGTAATTTTTCCCTTAAAAAAAATTAGACAGGGCTTGACACAAGGCCTATGTAGAAGTGGAAGAGACCAGTCTAGGTCCACGGACCTATATATGATTTTAATTAGTTTTATATAAAATATATCTTTAAAAATTAAATAATGTTATACTTACTATCTTTATATATAAACTAATGTGACAATCTACATTTATTTTTATTTTATTTATTCTTCATAATTTTTCTTTTTGTTCTTCCCTTCTTACCATTCACATGTTTCTACAAAAAATTGATAAAAAATGTGAATTTCAATATATTTATAGATATTTTTTTCTTTTCTTTTTTTTTTAATGATAGACACTTTACTGTAAAAGTTTAAGGCCTAATTTGAGATTGTTGTTGCTTTATAAATAAGCAGTTTCTACTTTCCTCGATAAATAAATAGTTTCTAAAAATAATTATAGGTGTTTGGTTTCCCTTACCATTAACTTTTAATATTTATATTTGAAGAATAATTTCTGTATAAAAAAATAAAAATTATATTATAAAAGCAAAAAAAAACCATAATAATACTTATACATACAATTAATATTAACAAATGAATTTCCCTTTTTCTATATTATTTAATTGTTTATAATTAATTGAATATAATTTCCGTCAGATTTAAGTCTCACCCATGAGGTTTTCACCCCAAAGGATCACATAACAAGGAGGTTGAGATTCTAACTAAATTTAATATACCAATCTCAATATTATGATTAATTTTAATCATTTAGTTACAATTTGCAACTCTTTGTTGCACATTACCATTAGGCAATGCATCATTATCTATATTTTCTTGTGCGTTTAGATTTATTTTATTTTTAGTTATGGAACCATCAAATTGACCATTAGCCAGCCCCCCAACTTGGCTTTGCACTCAACGTGCAAGTTCCAACAACTTGTTTGACCTAATCGATAGAACCATAATAATAGAAATGTTTACATACAAATTTCAACACTTTCACATTTTAAACATAAAATCATATGATAAGTATATAGATCGAATCTTTTGACCGATTGACAAAGAAAGATAAGATTGTAATATCTCAACGAGGCATTATAATGAAAATGTCTTAGACTCCAACACTTGATTTGATAATGTTAATATAACGGGGCACACTTTTAGCATAAATAACGGTGAATCTTCGTTTGGGTTGGATTGAAACATTTAAAATTTCAATACTTTTGTACGAATGATTTGTTCGTCAATTTATTTGTTGGTTAGACCATAATAAAAGTTATAATTTGATTAAATTTTAATAAAAAAAAAAAAAACTTTGCATTATAGTTGGGTAATGAAGAATCCATGTAAAAGATAGATGCTAAACGTAAGAAAGAAAGGAGGCACCAACCAGGAGCAAAACGAAAATAATGTGGACACTACTTATATTTGAATCAAAACCACCTCATGACAGCTAGGCCGAAACCACAAGCTTGAACAAGAAGCGACAGTCAATGAATGACCGTAGTAGTATGTTATGTATTATTATTCGTCTTCACTTTTGGTGTATGAAGAAAAAGAAAAAGAAAATAAAGTATTATTATAATTGATATGATTGGCTATAACAATCTCTTGATTTGCGGGCGAAGGTTGTCCAAAATCATTTCGCTCATCTTTATCATTCATTCCTTGCGTTGCGTGTGGGGGGTTGGCTTTGGTATGGTTTTCTTTCATTATTATTATTATTATTTTCCTGTATTTTATTGTTATTTATTTGTAATGATTGTGAAGCAAGTATTTATAATTGTTACATTCTTAAGCCATCTAATTTTACCACATAATTGATTAGTGGGTCGTTTGAATAACACGGTAGTGCGCCTCCCTCCTATAATTACTTAATGAGTGCCACCTTATAGACTCATCTACAACATTTTAGAAGAATTTCTAAGAAACTTTTTTGATTTCTAGCCAAATTGATAAATATGAAAAACAAAGTTTAAATATTGTAGAATGTTTCATGGAATAACTATATACATAATCATATCGAAGGGGTGTTTTAAATTAATCAATTAATAGGTTGATATATAACTTAACTGATAAATATGTATATTCACTCATCGATTATAGTCGGTTATTATAAACAGTAACGGAGCTTGGGGCCAATTTTTGGGGGAGTCAAACAATAAATACTCAAGTCTTGGAGGAGTTAATATTTAAAATTTTAAATTTTTTATTCATATATCTATTGATTTTTTATTTCTTTCGTGGGCCATGGCCCCTTTAGTCTACAAGAAGCTCCGTCGTCCCTGACTATGAGTTGGTGGTTGTAATACAAAGGTGTTTATCAATCTATTAAAAACATATTTTATTTCTTTTTAATCTAATTCAAAAATATATTTTTATTATTTAAAATTATATTTGATTAGACAATTGAAAAAAAAAATATTGAACGAATTAGAAATTGAAGTGTGCGTATGGCCGTATGGGTATAGGAGATCGAGGATGGGCATAGTAAGGGGAATACGAGGTGGGTAAATGGTCACGTGGTTGAATGGTCCGGCAGGACACATATCATATTAAAGTAGAAAGAACCGTCTCTGACCATCGCAGCTACTTAAGGCATGGATAAGAAGTTGGTAGTTTCTCAAAGTGTACAGCATCCACAATATGTTTTCTTTTGTATTTTTTTCTTCTTATTTACAAATTCTAAAATAACAATAAAATATCTGACCTCTTACCTGGCATAAATTCAGAAACCAGTTATCGTTGAAGCAGTTGAGTAACTAGGAATTGTTGTCCACCTATTCTCTTCTCTCTCTTCTGCTTCCCGTCTCAACTCCTCTGTGTTCTGTCCTATTCTTCCCTGATATATCACCTCTCTCTCCTTGGTATTTCCATTATCAATCTTCGCTATAATCTTCTTTTTACAGTTTTTCTTTTTGAAATCAAATTTTTTCTGCTTTTTGTAGTCTTCGAATTTGTTATGTTTCTGTTGTTTTGATTATTAGAAGAGATTTGGTCTATTATTCTAAATTTATGTTCTGATTTTATATGTGAATCTCTGTTTCATTTCCTACGTTAGAAGATGCTATTCTTTGCTGTAAGTTGCATCAATTCTATATCTTTGCCCTCACGTTAGCTGTTGTTCTTCGTCTAGTCTATGTTTTTCCTATGTATGTTACTGAGAATTTGTTCTACTGTTGGATTTCCTGCCATCGGTTGTATGTTATTAGTTCATTTGAGTTACAGTGTGTCTAAATTTTCACGTTTGGTAATCATATTTGCAGAGAAAAAGGTAACAATTCGGTGAAATAACCTGTACAAGACGGAGAAGCAGAATGCTCTGTTCTTTTCCTCTGTTTTGATCAAGGTGAAATGAAATCTCAGTCTTTTCACTTGAGATCTTTGGATATGGAGAAGAAGGAGAGTACATGTTCACCTGTTGGAGTTCTGGAGGACTATTTCAGAAGTGAAGACTCAGAATCATCTTCTTCAAAAGAACCCGCCACAGACTCCGAATCTAAACCCCATTCTCGCTGGCATGGATTTGCTGAGTTACTCAGAAGTAAATCTAAATCACAATTAGCCACATTGCATCCTCTTAGTGTCCTCAAGCTCTCAATAAGAAAGAGTAGTAGCATGAAAGAGAGCGGTGACTTGCCACCAAATCTTATTGTAAATATGGATTCAAACAATTCACAATCTCCCCGGAGGATTTTCTCTTTGCATGAGCTCCAAGCTGCCACCAATAATTTCAGCTTTGGTATGTATCTCATGTGCTCAAGGAAAGAATAAAATTTGAGTCACCAAAACTGCCCGTAGTTACCTTAATTGGAAATCTTTTGATTTGCTTTTTTTTTTTTTTTTGGCAGAAAATTTGATTGGAAAGGGCGGTTACGCTGAAGTTTACAAGGGGCGTTTGCCAAATGAGAACTTTGTAGCAATTAAACGGCTAACACGAGGCACAACCGATGAGATTATTTCGGATTTCCTGTCAGAGCTTGGGATTATGGCTCATGTGAACCATCCAAACACAGCTAAGTTGATTGGCTATGGCGTTGAAGGTGGAATGCACCTTGTTCTCGAATTGTCTCCAAATGGGAGCTTAGCTTCTCTGCTTTATGGTTAGCTCAACAGTTCATTGGTGCTTCACTACAAAATATTACTGTTGATAATTCCATGAATAAAAATCTATCATATTGCAGGTATGAAGGAAAAACTGATATGGGGTGTCAGGTATAAGATTGCATTAGGGATAGCTGAAGGTTTACTATATCTTCATGAGGGTTGTCAAAGGAGAATTATACACAGAGATATCAAAGCTGCCAACATTTTGCTCACAGAGGACTTTGTTCCACAGGTATCCTTCAAACATATCTTCTTTGAACAAGTTTCAACTTTTGCCAAATTAGAGAGGTTGTTTAATAGAGCGAATCTAAAGTATAACTTTCTCTGAATTCAGATTTGTGATTTCGGGCTTGCTAAATGGCTACCGGAGCAATGGACTCACCACACAGTATCCAAAGTTGAAGGCACATTTGGGTTGGTAAAGCTATCACTTCAACCTGCAATTCTCTGAAAAACATTTACTCATAAATATACTCAATGGTGGTTTCTCACAATTGCAGCTATCTTGCTCCTGAGTTCTTAATGCATGGGATAGTAGATGAAAAGACCGATGTCTTTGCCTTTGGTGTATTGTTATTGGAACTGGTCTCTGGACGGCGAGCTCTGGACTACTCGCAGCAAAGTCTTGTTTTGTGGGTATGTTTTCATTTATGTGTGCAAGTGCAATCATACACATTAAAAGCATAATCTGGATGGTTGTCAAGGATTCATTATTCATATTTTATGTTTTCTCAGGCAAAACCCTTACTCAGGAAGAATGAAATAAGAGAGCTAGTCGATCCCTCCCTTGATGATGACTACGATTTCAAGCAGATGAATCTTGTCTTATTGGCGGCTTCTTTATGCATACAACAATCTTCAATTCGGCGACCTCAAATGAATCAGGTACGTGTCATTCTCAAACGGCCAAAGCCATAGAATACGTCCAAGTAGAAATGGAAGGTAATTTAAGCATTGGAAATTATTACTTTGCAGGTTGTACAGCTCCTCCATGGAAATCTTAGCTGTTTGAAATTCATGAAAAAATGTCGATCTCCATTGTTAAGAAAAACTCTTCGTGAAGAGATGTTAAATGCAGAAGTGTACAACTCATCCAAGAATCAACCAAAATGAATAAGTTGGTTCAAAGTTGGTTCATTCCTCGTTTGTTATGTTAACCCAAGTTTTCGTGAGACATTGAAGCTTCGGGTTAATTTTGGTGATCAACAACACTGACATGTCCGGCTCTGGCCTTGATTTTCCAGTCAGCCACTCGCCAAATGAAATGCTAATACGTGAGGGAGGCTAACCATGAATAGCCGGGAGCAAACTAACAGAGAAGAAGAACATGCAGAAGATGAGGTTTCTCAACCTGTCACTAGCCTTGTGTTGGGTACGTAAAGAAGAAATTTGAAGGATTAAAAGACTCGAAGTGGAGAAAAAAAAAAAAAAGAACAATGAAAAATCAAAAAAGAATGACACTCTATTTCAGCCTATGTACATAAAAAAAAAAAAAAAAAAAAAAAAAANTTTAAATAAAAAAAAAAAAAAAAAAAAAAAAAAGCAATTTTTTAGGTAAATAATTTCAATATGCGAATATGGCGTTTTTCGCTGTAGGCTTTCTCTTTGTGACAAATAATTATAAAATAAAAATATAATATAATATTGTTTCTCATATGTTGTGCCGGTTTGGAAATGGGCAGTGGTCAATTCCTAACAATAACGTGTTATGCGTGCCGTCTTGAAGATCGAGACGAGTCGTTTAGGAATAGGTTTTTACTGAACTGGTTTGAGATATTTTACCGCAAATGAGTGAATGAAATTGGTTTAAATATAATATTGTAGAACGCAACCGTTTTGCGTAAAATCGCCCGAAGTTGAAAGAGATAACATGATGATGTCATGTGGATCAGGTTAAGCTTAAGCTCCAAGAAAGATCTAAACGAGACAAGACAAATATCTTTTCAGGACAATCAATCGCAAATAATGACAGGCCAGCCCAATCTTAGCCCATATCTTATTATCCGCAAACCCGTCGGCTTATCCGTGAATTACAAAAGTGAGGGAGGGAGAGTCAAAAACAACACATGACGCGGTTTTTGGTTGTGTGTTGGAAGCCACACCCACAATCAATGCCCCATTAAGCATAATCCTCGGCATTTCCTTTTAGAGATCGTAAAATAAAACTAGACTGAGAAAAAAAATAAAGTTGTAGCAAATGAATCGAGTAAATCTGAAACAGTAAAAAGTTACACGGCCCAAAGTACAGGCGGAGAAGTCCAACTCCGACTCTAACACAACAACAACAACAACAACGCAGAGTAGAGTAGTGAGAAAGTAGAGGAAGAAAGCGAAAGAAAGCGAGATAAGAAATTTAAATAAAATAAAATTAAAAAGAAAAAAGAGAGAAAACACTAAGTAAAGAGAAACTAGAGAATAGAGACAGAGGCTCTTCTTTAAGGCTTCAAAGTCAAAGCTACTTAAAGGAATTTTAGAAGAAAAGCGAAGCAATCACTGTCAAATATAGTTAGTAGTTTTTCATTTTGATCGGAGAGAATCGGATGATATTCCCGATCGTTAGCGATCGGAGATGCTCGACTCTGTCGGCGGTGACGGTGGAGGACGGAGGAGGTGGTGAGAAGAAGTGTAGGAGGAGGTTGTTAGGTGGAGGATGAGGAAAGGTAAGGGAAGGAACAATGGCTTGTTGCCGAACTCGTTGAAGATAATTTCATCTTGTTTAAAGACTGTGTCTACTAATGCTAGCACCGTTGCTTCTACCGTACGCTCTGCTGGTGCCTCAGTTGCTGCTTCTATTTCAACTGCTTCCGAAGATCACAAAGATCAGGTACCTTTTATTTCTTTGTTTGTCAAGAATTTATTCCTCTTTTTCTTAAATTTAAGTTAAACTTTTGTTTTTAGTTGGAAGATATATCTTGAACTTAGATTGATGTGCCATGTGCTGTTTTTACCAACTCAATTCTCAATTTTGTATAGTGCGTTTTCAATTTTAGTTATGGAAGTATGAGAAAGAAGGTAAGTGATCAGACTGATGAGTCTTGCATTTGCTGAATTAATGTTGTTATAGATTAATCTTATTAGCTTTTTCTTTGAGGAGGAGCAAGTCAAAATTTAAACCTTATATAGTCCTATAGTTAGTAAATCTCAATTCTGGAGAATTTATATGATCTACTGGATGATTCCTTTTCATCTCTGTGAGCTAGAGTTGCTGGGTGGAGTGGGAATCATATTCACAGCAGAAGTCTTATATTCAATTTTTTTTTTTCATCTGACTGTTTGGTTTTTGATGGGCTACAGCATGCGTACGTCAACTAATTATCTTTACAATTTATTTTCTGTTCTCTTTTTTTAAAATTTGGGTTTCTTACAGTTTATATCGACATTGATGCTCTTACAGTTACAAGGAAAACAAATAAGAGATGTTGTTTTAATTAAAAACCAAAGATGTATCTAAGTAGCTATGGTGACTCCGGTCAAGATGTATTTCCACATCGGCCAATAAGGTTCACCTATAACTACAAAACAAGTGGACAGGAATGTTACTGTACTGTTGTTGATTGGGCATCTTTTCACAAATTGTGCCAACATCATAGGAGCATGACTTAATGCGGTGGGATCACCGACCTTTTTCTGTTCAAGATTCCTTCATCTTTTACGTCTGTAGATTTGATGATAGGCCTGATTGCTATTCATTGTTCATAAGAAGCAATAATTTTGCACTTGTGGTACCAGTTATTAGGTATCATGAGCTATAATTGTAAATTGTATGCAAGGCTCTCTGCAAGTAATTTTGTTGCATTTTCTGTTCCTTTTTTTTTTTCCAGAATTAGTAACTAGTGTGGAATGTTCTTTTGGCTTCTAACTTTGTGCAGATATTGCCTTTTTTTTTTTTTCTAAAGTTTGGTTTCCATTCAATCAGTGGCCAACATACATGTTATATTTACTTCATGTGTATTTCTCTCTTTCATGTGGACTTGGTTAATTATTGTTTAAAGAATTCTGTTAAGACATCTATTTTCCGAAAAAGTGAAGGGTTACATTTTTGATTCCTTGTGTCATACATCTGCTACCATTTTCTTTTTACAAAATTGATGTTTTCCTGGAAGCTCTTATGAACTCTTGTTGGTGAATAGGTGACTTGGGCTGGCTTTGACCGCTTGGAGCTTGGTCCATCTGTCTTCAAACATGTTCTCTTACTTGGATATCAGAATGGCTTTCAAGTTCTTGATGTGGAGGATGCCTCAAACTTCAGTGAACTCGTTTCGAAGCGCGATGGTCCAGTTTCATTCTTGCAGATGCAGCCCTTCCCTGCGAAGTCTGATGGAAATGAAGGATTCAGAGCATTACATCCTTTCCTGCTGGTTGTTGCAGGGGAAGACACAAATAACTTAAGCCTGGGTCAAAATCGCAGCCATTTGGCTGGGGTCCGAGATGGTAACATGGAGTCTCAGTCAGGAATCTGTGTCAACTCTCCTACGGCAGTTCGGTTTTATTCCTTTCAGTCTCATTCTTATGAGCATGTCTTGAGATTCCGCTCATCTGTGTGCATGGTTAGATGCAGTCCTCGGATTGTAGCTGTGGGTCTCGCCACACAGGTCAGTGTGGCCTATCTGGCACATTGTTGGACTGGAATAAAACTTAAGTTTTGACACAGAATATTAGTAGATTCTAACATCTAGATAAGGAGCATTTATGCACATTGTGTGCTGGGCAGAGGTTGTATTGCATACAATTGCATGTAGACTTACCAAACAACATTTATCATCCTATAACTTTTATCTTTTCTCTTCCTCAGAAATCTAAAATTTTATGTTGATGATTTCTGTCAGCAAGAAATTATTTTTTCTTAAATTTAATTTTTATGGATCTATTGAGGTGACTAAAGAAGTAGTTTTTAGCTCGACTACATGATATATTCATATTGAAGGCAGTTCCATTTATTATATGACAGTTATGTACCTTTTCATTTGACTATTATCTAGTGGGTGGCCTTCAGTCATTTCTTGACTGATCTTCTTGATATCTGGTGCAGATATACTGTTTTGATGCTCTCACTCTTGAGAATAAATTCAGTGTTCTCACCTACCCTGTTCCCCAGCTATCAGGGCAAGGAGCAATTGGGGTTAATGTGGGTTATGGTCCGTTGGCTGTGGGTCCAAGATGGTTAGCTTATGCATCTAACAACCCATTGTTATCAAACTCAGGACGCTTGAGCCCACAAAACCTTACACCTCCAGGTGTAAGTCCATCAACATCACCTGGTGGCAGTAGTTTGATGGCTCGGTATGCAATGGAAACTAGTAAACAGTTTGCTGCTGGCCTAATCAATTTGGGGGACATGGGATGCAAAACTTTGTCAAAGTACTATCAAGAGCTGCTTCCTGATGGATCTAATTCTCCAGTATCACCAAATTCAGTCTGGAAAGTTGGTAGACACTCTGGATCAGATATGGACAATGCGGGAATGGTTAGTTTTGCATTCAAATCTAAAAATATTAGTACTCCAATTTTTCCTCTTACGTCCAATAGTCTCCCCATTGTTCTTGCTTAGGCATTTAATGCTTGAAATTCAAACAGTATTATTATTAATAATAATTTTTGTTTTTCATTTGTAGGTAATATTTGTTCTTTGTGCTATGTTGATCCTTAAGATGTTATTAGATGTTCTGATTGTTGTTATGCTTGCACCATAATAGTATGGATGTGCTGCAAAATAGCATCTCCTATGATCTTGAGATTCCAGTTGCTAAGAAGCTGGCAAGATATATCAACACCTTAATTTACTCAGTACAAAATTCTCATATTATTGCTCCGAAATGTTCATGACAATATGGAACCAAAATCAACAGCATATACTGTTTTCTCTTTTCATTGCTTGTGTTCAATTGAAAAACATGAAGCAACTGCATTTTTATTTGTCTGTGGAAGTGTAATCGTTTGAAAGAAAAAATAAAAAATGAGACCGTTTTAGTTATCTTTAATCAGTTATTATTAGGTTTCCGAAAATGTTGTTTTATGCCTAAACTTATGTGACAGAGTTTTTCATCATATCTGAGTATATAAATTTATTAATTCTCATCAACTTAAATGGTTGATTGTAGGTTGTTGTCAAAGATTTTCTTTCCAGAGCCGTTATATCACAATTTAAAGCTCATACCAGTCCAATATCTGCTTTATGTTTTGACCCTAGTGGAACACTTCTGGTAACTGCCTCCATATATGGGAATAACATTAACATCTTCCGGATTATGCCATCTTGCACACGAAGTGGATCAGGTGTTCAAAGCTATGACTGGAGTTCTTCTCATGTGCATCTATACAAGCTTCATCGTGGAATAACATCAGCTGTTAGTATATACTTAGCTTGGAAAATGTTTATTGGTTTCCTATAATTTTCTCTTATGGTCTGTATTGACACATTTTGTTTGTATATCTATCTGGCAGATGATCCAAGATATTTGCTTTAGCCATTATAGTCAGTGGATTGCAATTGTTTCATCAAAGGGGACTTGCCATGTTTTTGTTTTATCCCCTTTTGGTGGTGATTCTGGATTTCAAACAGTTAATTTGCAGGGTGAAGAGCCCTCTCTGTTTCCAACTTTATCTCTGCCTTGGTGGTCTACCTCATCACGCATTGATCAGCAGTGTTTGCAACCCCCATCACCTGTTTCCCTCTCTGTGGTGAGCAGGATAAAATATAGTAGTTTTGGATGGCTTAATACAGTAAGCAATGCTACTGCATCTTCAGCAGGGAAAGTTTTTGTGCCATCTGGTGCTGTTGCTGCTGTTTTTCACAATTCTATATCTCACAGTACTCGTCAGGTTAACTTGAGAGCCAACTCCTTGGAGCATCTTTTGGTGTTTACTCCGTCAGGCCATGTTGTTCAGCACGAGCTTGTGCCATCAATTGGTTTAGAGCCGAGTGATGGTTCAAGAATCCGGACAGCTTCCTTGGTGCATTTACAAGAAGATGACTTACGAGTGAGAGTTCAACCTGTACAATGGTGGGATGTATGTAGGCGGTCTGATTGGCCAGAAAGAGAGGAATCTATTTCTGAGGCTGGTTATGATCTTAAAGATGCTGCTGAAATTGTTCGAAGTAAATCAGATTGTGAGGATAATTTTGGAATGGGTTTTGTAGACATTAATGATTGTGTGGATGGGAAAAAGACTCAGAAAAATTATCCTCTCAAGTCCCATGATAGATTCCACTGGTATTTATCTAATGCAGAGGTGCAGGTCAGCTCTGTGAGGTTACCAATATGGCAAAATTCTAAGGTATTTCTTCTGAGAAAAAAAATTTGCAGGTTGTACCATTCTGTTGTATATCTTTGTTTGACTTATTTCCCTTGTTTCCCAGATTTTTTTCTTTACAATGGATTCTCCAAGAGTCAATTATTGTGCTGGTGGAGAGTTTGAGATTGAAAAGGTCCTAATCCATGAGGTTGAAATCAGACGGAAGGAATTGTTGCCAGTTTTTGAACATTTCCATAGCATTAAATCAAGTTGGAATGGCAGGTAGTCACCATTATTATTATTATTTTTTAATGGTACTTGTTATCATGTCTGTATTACAATTATTTCCATGAGATATGCATATACATATATATTAGATAGTTTTTGGTTAAGATTAATTTGTAGCTTCTAGTGTTTGCTTATGAGTAATTTTAATGGAAATGGTTGAGATTCTGGACTTAATACTAATGCTCACAATAAGTTTCATTTAATTAAAAGTTCTGCAGGGAGAAATGTGTTTGGCGTACAATATTTTGCTATTTTTTTGTTGCACTTTAGTAAAGGATTTCTTTCTTTCTCTTCTTTTCCCTATGTTTTTGTTGTTGTATTTGCTGCTCCAAAACCTACAATAAAGTTCCATGGACATTTGAGAAAGCATGGTTTCTTACCACAAATGTGAGAAGGAAAGGAATATTTTTAAAGAAATGTCATGTGATTTTTGTAAACTCACTGTGAAAAAACTACCTTCCTTGGTCACCACAGAAATTCTTTACGCAACTATGTAACAGGCAGACAAATTATTTTTGTGATGGTCTGGGTTTGGGCAGAATTCTTTATTGAATCATATTCTTTGGATGGTACAACGTCAAGGCACTTTGTTGTGGGATATCGCTTGTAGGTCTGTGTGCAGTGCTGTGCATGTAATTTTTGTGGCTGCAAGAGTTAGTATACGCTTTTGGTTTTTACTTATGCCAAGTTAAAGTGATTTACTGTTGATTTGAATAGCCCACTGTTTTTATGCATCAAATGAAAAAGGGTACATTTGTTTCGGCTTATTTAGTGGCCAAAAATGCTTACTTAATGCTAAAAGCTTTCTAAAATTTTTTTTTGGTGTCGTTTGGTTGCCACCTAAAAAGAGTTTATTGATAATTAAAAAAGAAGTTTTATATCTTCTGGAAGAATCTCAAAATTGAGGCTTTTGGGAAAAGTTATTTTTGAGCTTTTCTAAAAGTGGTAAAATATCAAAAATAACTTTCCATATTTTAAAAGATTTACCTTATTCTTCCTCCTTAACTAAACTTGTTTTGGTAATTTAATATTAATAAGTACTCGTATAGTTAATCCATTCAAACAACCAACAACTTGTTAACAAAAGCTTCATCTCAACAAGCTCACTCCAATAAGATCTAGTTCTATAAGCTCTACTTTGAGAAACTCAAACAAATAGAACCTAAATATAAAATGAGGCTATGATTCATAAATTTAAGGTTTTTGTTCTTCTTCTTCTCCTCCTCCTTCTTGGGGTGCATCTATGTGTGTATGCTTTTGTTCTTGCATGTGCATCTTTTCTTCGCTTTGTGTTTATAATTTATTTTGTGCCTGCTTGGTTCATATAAATAGGGGTCTTGCTGGGGAAAAGTGTTCTCATTCTTTGCCTCCGGAGCCTCATCGGGATGAAGAGAAGATCACACAAGTGACTGTCATTTGTCACTCAAAGCCAGCGTCACTTAGCTCTACTGAAAGTTCTGAAGGAGGTGAGTTCCATAACATTCTCAAGGAAGTATTGTGAATATAATAACCGGGGGATATTAATTTTTGGATACTATGATCGCTCTTTAAATAACTAAAGACAAGTTGGTGATTTATCTTTCTCCAGTTATGGTCATTGTGAAATTCTTCAAACTTGGACTCATTTTATGTCGTAAAAATTCCATCAGGTTCCTCAAGGAGAATTGAGCATCTGCTTGATTTCGATCAAGTGAATCATGAGAAGTCTTATGTACCCACTGGCCAGGCTTTGAATGAAATTTACGTGGGAACACAAGAGAATGCCCTGGTTGAACCGTCTACACTGAATAAGAAATCCTTGGACATTGTATCTTCTGCATCTGAATATTCAAAAAATGTTAATTCTCGTGATAACAATCACATTCCAAATGGTTTGTCCCTGTTAGAGAGTAACTTGCCTTCTGCAGGAAGAAGTTCTGGTGGGATTGGTGATAATTCAATGTTGACTGCTGATTATTTTGATTCATGTATGAACATTGTGGAGGGCCCACCCTTCCCTTCTGTACACAATCCTGTAAATTTTGGTCTGTCTCTGCAAGAGGGGCATTGTAAAGTATTGGAGCATGAAGAATGCCGCAAGTCAACTGAAGTTGTAAATGATGATGTTGACAGCAGCAGTAGCTACTGTCAGAGGGAAAAAGTTGAAGAGGATGAGGAAAATGATGAAATGTTTGGTGGCATATTTGCATTTTCTGAAGAAGGTAGAAACCCGAAGTCATACCTGCATTAAACCTTTAACAGCAAACTCTGATAATTTGTTATTAAATGATGATGTTTCTTTTTACTGTTAAATGGGGTTGTTCACTTTAGGATGTGGCTCTTCTTTTGACAGGTTGATCAATGGAAACTGCAAAGATTTTGGTATTTAAAGAGTCATAACCTTCCAACATGTTGTACGAAACTCAGTTCCAGGTTATAGAAAGCAGTACTGATTGTCTTCTGATAATCAAGATGCAATTCAGTGTGAATAAGAGGGGAGTCGTGAGGTGGCAATCTAAGCCAGAGTATGTCATCATCACCACCATTTCTCTCTCTCGCGCTCTTTCTCACTTGTACATTTTGTAGATGGAAATTCATAAATTCATGGATGGTGCTAGCTTTGGGGAAAGGTTGAAGTTCAAAACTCTTGGTAGGAACTTGATTTGGGTTTGCATTCCCTATCTTGAACCTTCTATCAGGCCTGTCTGTATAGATATATTCTGTGTGAACAATTTCTTTGGTAATTGTATAACAATATTTGTTTGTCCAAAAGAAGAGGGGGGGTTGTTTGTTGAGAAATGAAAATGAAAAAGAAAAAGATGAATTAATATTTTGTTATTAAATTCTTTGATTTTCTTATTCGCTTATTCGCTGTTAGTGTAAGGCTTGTTCATTATGAGACATAAGTGAATTATACAATCTACTGTGCTCATCCAACTATTAGAGCAAGTCCTGTGTTGGGAGATTCTGCATGCCACCATCGATAGTGACATTGTAGCGTGTAGCGCATTTTAAGTTTGTGAAGGAAAAGAGCAAGTTGCAGGTGGAGCCTCGTGCGGTTGGCTTCATGCTTTGTGGTGTTAAAAGCAATCTTAAGCATCCTTAGTGGACAGCACCAACAACTGTTTACCATATCATGTCGAACCGTCTCCCCAACTTATCAACGTTTTGATTGGTAATTCTCATTCTCAGCAAGCTTAGACAATGACATCTCTCCCTTTTATAGAACATAAATATAAAAAACTTATCATTCCTTTGCTAGTAGCTATCACTTTATAGAAATGATTTTCCTAAGCGTTATCATCAGAGCTATCTTAAGGCTTTCGGCCACTTATGCATCCTACTTGGACTAATTTTTGGATTTTTATTTTCATTGCAATCTATCTTGACTACAGATTTTATAATGCATTATTCAGGCAAGGAAAGTCTAATTTACACATCCATTAATTCTTCTTCAAGTCTCACAATTTAACAATTAAAAAAAAAAATTCCTTCTCATAAATTCAATAACAACTTATCTTCACACGAAAGATAATAAAATACAATGTGCTCTGTTGGTTACTAGTTGGTCCAAAAGCATCAAGAATCAAGATCAAGTTCCCATATGAATAAACAAAATGATTTATATCCTGTAGAGGGTGACGATATCTTAGCCTTTGTCTTGAAGATATATTTTTAGAATAATAGAATAATAAATATTATAGTTTTTAACTAATAAAATAATATTTAATTGACAAAGTTATATAAATTATCACTTAATCTATCTGCAAGAATCGGAAAATAAAAATATTATTATATGAAGGGTAATCGTAATGTAATTGATTGAGTTATTTGTTGGGCAATACTAACCCTACAAGTAGCAACATATTCCTGAGCTGTGATTGGGTCAAATATAAGTCAAAATAAACTGAAAAATAAAAAAATAAATAACACGAGGTCAAGGACTCAATTGCGAATATAACGCGGAAAAGATCTTGCTTTTTCACCCATCTTGTAGAGTCGTTTTAGGAGTAAAGAGACTCAAGGAGGACCTGAGAGCGCAAGTCACCATGGATGTTGTCAGTCAGTTGCAGAGACAGTTCATTGAGTATTCTTCAACTCTTCAACGTGAGGTCTGTTACTGTACCTTCTCTTTCCCTTGTAAGATTTCTATGTCATAATTTTGAGTAAATCTCAAGATGGCTTTTTGAGTGTCTTTTTCATGGAAATGGGTTTCTGCTGTTTCCTTACAGGGATTCGTGGATGATCAGTTTACTCAGTTGCAGAAACTGCAAGATGATAGCAACCCAGATTTTGTGGTAGAGGTTGTGACTCTCTTCTTTGATGACGCTGAGAAGCTTGTTACTAATATGGCCAAGGCTCTGTGAGTGCTTTCTTCGTCTCTTTTTGTTCTAGCTTTTCAATTATCCCTTTTTTCTCTTTTAGTGTAGATGATTCGTGAAATTTTTTAGTTTTTAATGGCTAGACACGTTTGTTGCAAAAATTCTTAATTGGCTCTCTCTCTCACTTTTACCTTTTTGGTGTTTAGAGAACAACGGCCTGTAGATTTTAAACAAGTAGATTCCAATGTCCATCAACTGAAGGGTAGTAGTTCCAGGTATTTGCTGATTTTTTTTTGTTTTATATTTTGTATTGTTTACTAAATTACCGTATTTGACATATTTTTCTCAGAAGACCTATAGGCAGTCTCTGATTATTGCATTACTAATATGCTAGAAAAAGACCACGAAATGAAATCTAATTCTTGTTTGAGAATAAGATCTTATCTTGTAAGGATCATTTAAGTTTTTGTTTACTTTTTATGTATTTAATTGGAAAACTTTTTTTTTTTAATGGTTAACAGTATAGGTGCTTCAAGAGTTAAGAATGTATGTATTGCCTTCAGAAATTTTTGCGAGGCCCAAAATCATGAAGGGTGAGTTCTACTGTCAATCTTATGTTGCTGATTTTTTTTCATCCCATCGTGATGTTCATAATTAATCACAAAGGCTTGAAAGTTTGTCTGTTGGAAAACAGTTGTCTTATCTGTGTGTTGGTTGATTTCAGATTGTAATAGAATTATGTGTCTGAATCCGAAAAGCCCAATAATCCACATGATGTTTGAATGGATATGAGGAACATGCTTCTGTAATTTGATTAAGTGTGAATATAAGCTGTTTCAAATTTTTAGAAAATTGTTTATGTTTGTTTTACTTTTTGTTCTGGCCCTTTTTCTTGACTTCTATAATTTTAGTGACTTTTTTGTCCCCTGCCAATATATAGCTTTCAAATCTTGAATGAAGGGCCAAAAGTGTTCTTGCCTTTGTTGACGATATTTATTCTGTTAAAAAACGACAACCGGTCTATGTCTAGACCTTGAAATTGCTAGTCCCAGGTCCTGGATAGAAATTGATCGATATGTTTTGAAATTTTAGATACGATGTGAATTAGGAAAAGAGTTTAGGGGTTATCATGGGTCTGTCTTCCAATAGTGTGTTTTGTCTTTTTCCTTGATATAAATTGCGGAATTACACTGACGATCTATCATCATAGATTCATTCCTGTGTATAAAGTGAAGATGGTCTTATGTGTGAATGCTGGTGGAGACACTAATTATACTTTTTTTTTTCCTTATATTTAACTCTTATGGAATTAAGAATGTTTTGGTGCAGGTGTTTGAGATGCCTTCAACAAGTCAGTCATGAATACAATTTATTGAAGACCAAGCTTCAAACCCTATTCGGGGTAAGTGTAAAAGACATTGAAATAGTTGACTGTTTACTAGCATTTCTGAATATACAACCATCTAAGGAAGAACCTTCATCCATTTAATGTTGTGCCAACTAGGCACATAACTTTACATACTCGGCATAAAATTTAAAAGAGAAATAGTTACCTTTTTGAAATTTCACTGCTTGCCACTGCCTTTTTAAATAAGACCTTACTTTTCTTTTTCCCATTTTAATGTTTCAGCGCCTTCCGGTTAAATCTTGTTTTAATTTTGAGCATCCTAAAGCAAGATGGGAAGACGTTCCTTTTGCAATGAAATTTAATAATATTCTTAGTGACTGCTTTATCATCATCTGTTTTTTATTGTGCTTGCTTGTAACTTTCTCTCTGAAATTGGATTCTTATTTTTTTTTCCCCTCTCTGTTTGACTTCTGTAGCTGGAGCAACAGATCCTTGCTGCTGGTGGGTCAATTCCTATGGTGGAATAGATGACAATGATGTAACCCCGTATTGATGAAACACAAAGAGAGTGAACTAATATTATTCCTGTCTCTTTTATATGAGGTTTTTTTTTTTTTTTTTTTTGAGTTTAGCTACTTTTGAGTTGATGAAGGATTGTTTTAGCGTATTTCTAAAGCATGTATTAGGGAAGATGTTGGTGTGAATAAACATTTCTACTTCTTCTGCTGAAAATGATATGAACTTTTTCGCTGTTCAGTGTCTAAATTTTAAGATCAAAATGATTAGAAAACTGAAACTGAAGTTTCCCATTTGTCTTAGGCTACACCTTTATCTAACCACGTCTGATTGTGGGAATTCCCTTAATTGCTTGTGATTGATGCTTGGTGTTCAAATGGTATTTGTTACAGTTGAATTTTGTTTACAAGCCACCCGCTGAATGAATGTTTGTGGTCTCGCTTTTAGTATACTATGTACCTATTCTATGTGATATGTGGATGTGGGACTAAGCTCAAAATTCTAGGACTTTGACACATTTGTGCGGTTCTGTGATTGACATGTCCATTCAGTTTTATGATATCAGTCCAGTGAGATTGTTTATTTGCATTCTTTTAGCCGCAGCCAATTTGTTCTCTTGGTTGACTACTATCAGTTGGGTTTATGATGAAAATTCTGAGCTGAATCACTCATTCTTTATCCCGTTTTAGATCATTAGTTTCACAATCCACATCCTTCTTTGTCCAATTTGTAATCATTGTTAGGTGATGTAGAAAATCCTTTTGTATGTGGGGTATTTCCCCGGTCAACTGACCTGAACTTCTGATGCCGCAGTCAAGGATAACAATTAGCTTGGCTATTATCTCAAGTTCTATTAAGGTAGGGTGATTAAAGCATGTCCTGGTTAGTTATGAAAGCTGTGGTCCTTAGGTGGTCAATGAACTAAGCAGTTACAGCCTGGTCGGTTATCTACTGTGGACGGATGGTCCCAGATAACTACTTGTGAAGGAGGTGTCTCTTTGGTGGTCAATAATCCTAAAGTAAATTCTTTGTCAGAGAGCCAATAGAATGGTGTGCCAATTAGTTCAGACTAGTAAAAGATTTTTATTTTATTTGGATTCCCTTTCTGGCTGCCTAGAGTTGTGATACCCATCGTCCCTCAACATTTGTCTTTCCAAATTTGTGTACTTGTTTCCAGGCAGGCTTCCTTCTTTCCAAAATGTACGTTTGCTGGTCACAAGGTTGTTTCCGTAGAGTTAAAGAATATGATTGCTGGGGCTTGGGAGAATTGAAGTTGTCCCAAAGTTTGTCCTAGCGTGATTTCAGGCTAGAACCTGAGAGGAGCTGGTTCTCTTCTTGATATACAATGGATCTCGGTATTATTTTTTCTTGCATGTTTTTGGGCGACATATTCAATTGGATGTTAGTACTATGTGGTTATTGGGGGAGACAAATATAACAACTGTTCTTTCTATCTGTATTAAAGGAAGTTACCTTGCTAGATTCGATTGAATATGGAGCCCAGCCTTCTCTCTACTCTTAATTGACACTGGTAGATGAGGCAACTAAACCACCATCTAATCAATTTCATTGGTTAGGCAATAACATATTAACATGTAAATCTATCACATTAATTTATCTCCATTTAGCAATGGTGAGGGGATGAGATGAGATGGGAATGGCACCTGGCATGGAACTGGAGACCAGATTTAATGCCCTTTGTACGGATGCAACATTTATTGAACAATGTGTTAGAAACTATCATCTGCTGTTTCTGGAATTTTATCAATGCTTGACTTTTATAAACTACTGCACCCAAGTTTTAACATTTTTTGTTAATGCAATGTTCCTCTTACTATAAACACGTTTTTGAGTCATTGAGCACGATTTAATTCATCTTATAGTGCTAGTGTTTTGTGCAAAAAATGAAAATTTTTTTACTACGAGAGACCATTGGGGAAGGGGAAAATTCGAAAACCCATCTTTTGTTGTGGCAGATTGTGTCAGGAGAAGGCTTGAAACTCATGATCTTGAGGCATTTCTCATCATTTTAGTGACATCCTGAGATTGCATGCCAGCACCCAGAAACAAAAGATACTTAATAATATACACGTCATAGCATGGAGGCATATAGAATTCATTCATTCAAGTAACGATATGGGCAAATTAAGAAGAAGCCTAGTGAGTAATGAAAAAAGGTGAAGCTAGCTGGATGAAAAAGAGAGCACACTAAGTTTCATTAACCAAAAGGACCCAACACAACAACCTAAACTCAAGTGCATATTAAAAAGAAAGCCATAAACCAACACTATGCATATGATGGAGAGAGTATTACGGTTGTTGGGTTTGGTGAAATCGCCACCCATTTCCCCATGAAACTTAAGATCTTGGGACCATTTCAATCAGATTCAGGATTCAGCCTCATGCATGCTCCTGCAATTTGTTCTTTACTCACTAATGGGTAGTGGCAATCAGCTGAAGACAAGCGTGTGCTCTTCCTTTTCTGTAATGCTAGCCATTTAATACGTGTAACATTATTTGAAACATACTCCCTACACGTTAACTGATTTGTCATTGTAAACAATATTATT